>PVIJ01002415.1:20739-161964 GCA_004024925.1 Scalopus aquaticus | reverse complement strand
ATGACTTGTTTTCTTGGTTAACCATCAGAGGCAGTATTTACCCAAACCACAGTCATTCTTTCTTCTCTCATTCTATCCTCACTTGGTTTCAATTCTAAAACTCCTGTTTTCTTCACTGAACACCCCTAAATTACCTGTAACAAAACCTTTTGGCTGATTCTAATCATCGTCAAAAGCAAAAGAACCAAACTTTAGTTAGAATATCCTGAGTATCTTTTATTTGTAAGATTTATTTATTACACATACAAGAACTGGGGTGCAGGCCAGAGGTGTGGGGGTGAAAGGATTCACCAGAGACAGAGTAGGGAGCAGAACAGGCAGATCTACTGAAGTATACTGCTGAGGGACACAGACAGTGAGACAGGAGAGGTCTGCTGTGCCCTGTGTGTTAGCTCCCTGGGGGTTGAATTTGTGCTGCAGTGGCTGGCATTTGCTTGATAGCACTATCTCTTTAACCCTACGCCACCAGGGAGGCCCTGAGTATTTTTTTAAATGTAAACTTCTTAAAACAATGCCCTAGTAATAACTAGTTAAATCTGGAACTAGATTTTAAATGTTATTTGATCTTAGCTAATTTTTTTAGGCTTAGCTAATTTAAATTTAGATAGCCATGTGACTGGTGGCTATTGGGCAGTGCAGATTTAGTGTATCCCATGGAAGATTTAGAGTCAGATAATACCAGTGAGCTAAAACATATTTAAGCATAAATTAAATAAGAAAGAGCCTATAAATAAAAACCATGACATTTTATTAAAGGACATTAAAAAAAAAACAAGCAAATTTAAAGGCCTACTATGCTCTGCATGGAAAGATGATAATAGGATTTTCTTAGAATTAATGTATATGTCTGGGATATGTATATGTGCATGTAGTAATTATATGTACATGTACATATGTCTTCATATGGGATAATAAATATAGCAGAATTGTAACAATATTTTCGAAAAGGGTTAAATGTGTCCCAGATAGAAAACCTACTCTAAAACCACAGTGATTCAAACAATGTGATAATGACACATAGCTGGAATAGTCAGAGAACTCAGTAGGATATTTAACCATGGATCTAAGCTCACATGATAAATGTGCCATTTCTATTCTGTAAGAAAAAATAGTTTAATAAATAGTCATACCAAAAATTGTCTCCAGAAAGAAATGAAGTTAGCTCTCTCTCACACAGCCTGTAACCATTTTTGGGGGGAAATTTGCAGGGTTATTTTATTAATTCTCTGTTAATCACTGAGAATCCGCAATTTAATGCTTCACTTTTTAATGTATAGATTATATTAACTAAAAGAGGTCAAGGCTAGGAAAATTCTGTGTAGAAGTCTGCTAGTTGAAATCTCTCTTCCCCTTAAAAAAATTTAAGATATGTTTTTATATCTTACAAAAAAGATATAAAATGGATACTAAAATTCTCACTTTTTTTATGAAATGTTGAATTATCTTATTCTAAATAACCTTGATAATTGGAAACAAAAATGAGGTTGGAGTCCCAATATTTTTAAAATCCCAATACTCAGACATTTTTCCAAACTAGACAGGCACATGAAAAAATGTTCAACATCACTTATCAGGGTATTGCAAATCAAAACCACAATAAGATACCTCCTCACTGCAGCCCCTTTATATTTTTTTTAAAGATTTATTTATTTATGCATACAAGAGCTGTGGTGTAGGCCAGAGGTGTGGGGAGGATGGTGAAAGGATTCACCAGAGACAGAGTAGGGAGCAAAACTGATATACACTGCTGAGGAGAGCAGAAGGGAGAGGTCTGCTGCTCCCTGTGGGAAACACCATCACCAGGGATGAACTTGTGATGCAATGGCTGCAGATAGCTTCATTGTGCTGAGACTTAACCCCTTGCGCCACCAGGCGCCCGTATTAAAAATAAAACAAACAGGGGGCCTCCCTGGTGGCGCAGCGGTTGAGCGCTGCGCTGCGGAGCTGTTGGCAGCAGCAATGCGAGTTCAATGCCCAGCCAGGGAGAATCCCACATGGTGCAGCAGACCTCTCCTGCCTTGCCCGCTGCTCCCCTCAGCAGTGTATTTCTGATCTGCCTGTTCTGCTCCCCACTCTGTCTCTGGTGAACCCTCTCGCCGCCCCACGCCTCTGGCCTGTACCCCAGCTTGTATGTATAAATAAATAAATCTTAAAAAAAAATAAATGAAAAAATAAAAATAAAAATAAAACAAACAAACAACAAAAAAATCCCCACAACAACAAATCCTGGTGAGGGTGTGGAGAAAATGATAAAATCTTGTTATTTTTGACAACATGAATGAAACTGGAGGGGATTATGCTAAGTAAAACAGTCAGAAGGGGAAAGACAAATATCATGACTTCACTCAAATGTGAGATAGAAAGAAACTAAACAGAGGAACTTATAAAACTAAACCAAACAAACCCAAGATATATGACTTCAGAATTGAGGTTACTAGAAAGGAAGTGAGGGGGTGGAGATGGGGACAAAGTGGGGGAAGGGCACCCAGTGATATAGGGTAAAGGACTATGGGGCTTTGGTGGTGGGTGTGGTGGGGATATAAATCTGGGGTGGGGGCCTCCCTGGTGGAGCAGCGGTTAAGTGCTGAGCTGTGGTGCTGTCAGCCGCAGCGATGCGAGTTCGACGCCCGGCCAGGGAGAATCCCACATGGTGCGGCAGACCTCTCCTGCCTCGCCCATGGCTCCCCTCAGCAGTGTATTTCTGATCTGCCTGTTCTGCTCCCCACTCTGTCTCTGGTGAAGCCTCTCACCAATCCACACCTATTCCCCTAAATCACATGTAGTATTGTAAACCAATGTTAACTAAATATATATCTATTTTTAATTCCAATGCCCAATTTTGCAACACTTTATTGTTTAAAATTTTCTTCTTGTTACACTTTTAGCACTGAAAGTCCAACATCTAAGGAAACCCACAGTACGGGGTTACTGGACAGTTGGTTATCATAGAAAAGATTTCTTTTAAAACATGACAAACCACAGTGATAATAGGTGAAAAAAAAAGGTAAAATTAGTGAGCCATAATTTCATTGAGGCTTCTAATATGAAGAATCATTTTCAGCCTCAGGAATTTCTAATACTTTTAATTATAGGGTACACAATAAAATATTGAATATAAGTCCCTGTAAAGAAAATTCTGTAAAACATATACATGAAATTGCCCTCTTAATTGTTATGAATATGAGATAAGAGGAGATAAATAACAAATGGATGATAATTTTTATAAACAACCAGTTTAAGTGAATCTGTTTACTATTTTTTCTGACTCTGTGCACATAAGCTGTTAAATTGCTAGAAGCTAGCTAACTAACTAGATGAGTGATTTGTCAATATGCCAAATCATGGATATTGAATTAAAAATTTTCATTCCATATTCTTTCTCTATTTTTTTGAAGATTTTATTATTTACTTTTGCGTAGAAGAACTGGGGTGCAAGTCAGAGGTGGTGTGTGTGTGAGAGAGAGACAGAATGGGGAGCAGAACAGGCAGATCTACTGAAATACACTGCTGAGGGGATCAGGAGAGGTCTGCTACACCATATGTGGCTTAGCTCCCTGGCTGGGATGGAACTCAGGCCTTCAAGGTGGTAGAGGTAAGACTTAACCCCTAGGCCATCAGGGAGGCCCTCTTTCTCTGTTTTTTAATCTACTTAATTTTTGATCATTTAGATCTAGTATGTATTCATATAAGTAAAATTTTATGGAAAAGTTGAATTCTTTTAAAAAATCTGAAAATGTATCTACATTATCACAGACTTTAAATTCTCTTTTGAATCATCAAATGTTAAGCTAGCTCTGTGTTGATACCACTGCAGTGTAGTAGAAAGAGTACATACTTTGGGATCACAGAGATTTACTGGTTGTATAATATTGGGCAGGTTACTTGGTCTTTCTGGTTCTAGTTTCTTTCTCTATAAAAAATGTATAATACCAGCTATTTCCAAGAACTGTGTAAGAATCGAATGACATTGTATTAGCCGCCTGGAAAGTGAAAGATTCTTAAGATCCAATAACAATATTTGCCATGATTAAGAGTAAAACAAAATGGATGAGGCAGTTAGAAATAGCACTAAATCAGGAATCAACATTTTGATTAGGACCAAACTTGTCACTTACCAGCCTTAAACTTAAAATACACATTTAACACCTGACTTTCAGTTTTCTGATGCAAAATGAGAATAATTTATCTCTGTGCACCTCAAAGGATTTTAAAGCCCATTTTGTACCTCATTTTGAAGCTTAAATTAAATAATGTTCTTCAGAATGCATTGAAGTGTAAAGAACCAAACCTTTGGTTTACATTTTTTTTTAATATAAAGAAAATTTTGATTTTCAACAGGGAGTTTTATTCTTGATTTGCTTCAATAGTTTAAGGTTGGAAATGATTTTACATCATGAAAGAACCCTTTGGCATAAAAGGTGATATTTTGGGTTGAATCATCTCATGCATGTTTGACTCTTTCCACTCACCTCAGAAATAGAACGAATAACTGATTCTGATGAATGAATGAAAACAGTAAATGGCTGAGACTGCAATATGGCACTTCACATAATTTTTCTTTAAAACTGGGCATATATTGGTCACTCTTTTTAAACAGAGCAAGCAGAGCATATAGATTATCAACAACACAAGAGACAGCAAATTTTTCTTGTCTAGAGTCAGATAGGCTGATGGGTGTGTCTTTGTTCCAACAAAAGATTATTTACAAAAACAAGCAACAGAGATTGCCCTGAGGGCCACAGCTTGGCTTTCAACCCCTCACTTAGGCCTTTATTAGATGAACACAAGTTTTCATGGCTGTTGAGTCATAATATGGAATAAAGTTTTTATTTTTTTTTTATTTTTTTTTTAAAGATTTATTTTTTATTTATACATACAAGCTGGGGTGCAGGCCAGAGGCGTGGGGCGGCGAGAGGGTTCACCAGAGACAGAGCAGGTGGCAGAACAGGCAGATCAGAAACACACTGCTGAGGGGAGCAGCGGGCAAGGCAGGAGAGGTCTGCCACGCCATGTGGGATTCTCCCTGGCCGGGCGTCGAACTCGTGTCGCCACTGCCGACAGCTCCACAGCGCAGCACTTAACCGCTGCGCCACAGGGGAGGCCCGGAATAAAGTTTTTAAAGCAAAGACTGGGAAAGAGTTGAAAATTATAGTAGTAGAGCCATCTTCTCTCTTAAATGATATATAGTCTTGCATATTTAGAAATATCAAAAATGTGGCTAGATATATAAATAGTCCTCAATTCTCCTGAAGGTTTAGTGATCTTAAGTTAATACAGTATGTTCATCATGTTTTAGCTGACACACCAAAAAATATGAGTAATAGAGAGGAAAATTCATTTTCTAACATGACTTTTTATGTTAGTTATGCCATGGTATAATGAAGATGAGAACTGGAACTCAAATGCTCAACACAGAGTAAAGGATGATCTCTTCAAAGCCCAATAAATCAGGGATAAGGGCCTCCCTGGTGGCACAGTGGTTAGGTGCTGCACGGTGGAGCTGTCGGCAGCGGCGACGCGAGTTTGATACCCGGCCGGGAAGATTCCCACATGGTGCAGCAGACCTCTCCTGCCTCGCCCGCTGCTCCCCTCAGCAGTGTATTTCAGTCTATCTGCCTGTTCTGCTCCCCACTCTGTCACTGGTGAATCCTCTCACCGCCCCACGCCTCTGGTCTGTACCCCAGCTTGTATGCATAAATAAATAAACCTTTAAAAAATAAATCAGTAAATCAGGGATAATATTTTCACCAATATATTCTAAGAGTTATAAGTGTAAATCCCTATGTATCAGGGGAAGAATATATCCAGCAGTACCCTGAACTGTTAATAAAATGCAGAGCTCAAGCCAAAAAAATTAATCCTTAAATTTCTGAGGTAAACTGGAGTTTTGCCAGACACAAACAAAATTATAGCACCCCAAAATGCCAAATGTCAATACTGAAATTGAACAAGTTGAACTTTGAATGGATTTTGAAGACTTTATTCTGAATTACTAAACTAAACAGTCTGACCACATGCCCTGTCAATCGATTTTCTTGGTATGTACCTAAAGGAGTTGAAACTTAATCTTCCCCAAACCTGCACATGGATGTCTAAAAGCAGCTTTATTCATAAAAATTGCCATAACTTGGAAGCTAAACTAAGATGTCCTCTAGCAGTGAAAGGATAAATAAACTTAGTACATCCAGACAATGGAATACTATTCAGAGCTATAAAGAAATGAGCTATCTGGGCCTCCCTGGTGGTGCAACTGGTTGAGCGCAGTGCTATGGAGCTGTCGGTGAGTTTGATGCCCAGCTGGGGAGCTTCCCACATGGCGCAGAAGACCTCTCCTGCCTCGCCCACTGCACCCTTCATCACTGTATTTCGGTTCATCTTCCTGTTCTGCTCCCCACTCTATATCTGGTGAACCCTCTCACCACCCCACACCTCTGGCCTGCACCCAGCTTGTATGCAAAGATAAATAAATCTTAAAAAAGAAAAAAAGAAATGAACTGTCACTCCTGTGGTCACTGCAGCATAATTCACAACAGACAAGACATGCAGCTCAATCTCAGTCCCCACTGACAGAACCTTGATAAAGACATTGTGAAACATGGACTCAATGGGAGGTTACTCAGCTCCAGAAAAGATGAAATAATGCCTTTTGGGACAAAATAGATGGATCTTGAAGTGGTAGCGCTAAATGAAATAAATGAGAAATTGAAAGGCAGTTACCAGATAGTTTTATTCATTTGTGGAATAGAAATAACCAGTGAAAGCCAGCAGAATGCAACAACAAAAAAATCCTTAGCCTCTGTGAAAAATAAAATGGGTGAAGCCACCGATACACCATGGTATATTTGTTATTAGAAACCCAAACTAAACTGCTGAGTGGCAATATAAGGGTCCGAGCCAGAACCCCTACGTTCACAGCCACTGGACAGTCACTACCAATATCAAAACTTTGACTCCATAACAACCCCTAAACATATATTATTTGTCTGGTTGCAGGAACCGAAGTGAAAAAGCAGTAGCAGAAGAGTAAATGTAAATTAGTAATAAAAGTCATTACTCACCACCAGGCATTGCGCTAAGTGCTGTACACACATGCAGGGAGTTCACACCACAATCCTAGGGACATTATATTCTCTAAAGTACAAAGAGAGAAACAGATTCAGAGAAGTTAAATAACCTGCCTAAAACCTCACAATTAGTAAACTCATCTCTGTACATGTACTATTGAGAAGATAGGTGGCTTCTCATTTGGAGAAGAACCCTAGAAAAATATTTGTGCAGCCTAAATCCCAGAGAATAGTGGGACCTATGTTCCATGTTGGAACCAGTAGTTGTATGGTAGAGAATGAAAACTTGGGTTATATCAATGAGGTGATTGTTTTCTTCATATTTACTTGTTCTGTTCCAGAGAACTGAAACTCTTCCCTCAGAGCATAGAAATGCACTTTAGAGCTTTACCTCATAACAAAGGGAAATATGTCATACTACTACTTATTTTAAACCAACCCCTGGAGTGCTGTGATTTGTCCATCTTTGATCAAAGATTCGTCCCAAGCAGGCTGATTTTATGAAATTTCCTAAGCCGTGTTAAATGGCATCCCATTAGCATTGACATGAATGAGGAGCTAGGGGTGGGCTCAGCACAAAAGCATGACCTCTTATTAGTTGCTATTCTGATACTTTATTTGTCAGCACTGATTCAATGGCAGGGAGAGAAGGCTCATAGGAGATTATGTAGAAAGACTATGCCACACTTTACAGCCTTTCTCAAGCCATCAGGGTAAAGAATTGACTGCTACTTACATCCATAATTATATGTGGCATTTTGGCTCTGTAATTAAATTCAAAATAAATCACATGCAGCAATTTGTTAAATTTAAATAATGTTACAAAAAATGAAAAGATCAGTGAATGAAATGAGCTTCTGAACTTAGGGATATGATTTGAGGAAAGACTGTCATTCACTCAAACTAGCAGGGTTTGTGGCTGCAAAAATAAACACAGCAACACTTAACTCTGCTGAATCTAGGATGTGATGAGGCCATTAAAATCTGTGCCCCTGGACTGAGTTATACAGGAAAAACTGAAATAAACCTGCAAATATAGGCAATTTAAACTTTTAGCTCAAAATAAGTCATGTATATAGTCCAATTTCAATTTATTTTCCAAATGATTTAATATTCTTTAAGAATTATATATAATATTATTAAAATCTGGTAGAATTTTCCCAGTCCTTCAGAAGAAGTTGAGGTGCAAAGAAGAGATTTATCCAAATCAGTATCAGAACTAGGATAAATCAAAACAACTATGTGTAATAACAATAGCAACTCTTGCTTGATTTTGTTGTTGTTCTTAACAAGCTTTATCATATACATTAAACAGATATAGGTATCCTGATATAGTCCAGAAAGTCTTTTTTTGATTTGTGGTCATTTTTACTGCTCATTGTCTTTTGGGAGACACAGGGCAGGGCAGGGTGAAAGGGGTAGCATAAGGCCAATGGTCTTGCCCAATGGACTAAGAGGAAGTAGAAGCATCCATAGGGCATTTTTCCCATTGTCATCATAGAAAGAACTTGAAGGCCAATACCTGAGCACTTGGCATAGTAGATGTAGTTGAATGACTGTTCTGTGTGGTAGAACATAGTGTGCTGGTGTGGCTAGCGGTATAAAGGTCTTCACTTCTCCAGTTGGGTGAAATATCTCGTTATGGGCAGGCTAATGAGAGAGACATGCAGCATCTATATCAGGTTTATAAACTTTACTCTGCTTATTGCTCATTTTAGGAGTAAATCAAAGTGAAAGCAATCTTGAGCCAAGTCTAGGTCATTGTTCTTGCCCACCCTTAAGCCTGAACCAAACTTTGTGACCTGCTGAATGCAATGTAATCTGGCTTCCATGGCCAAAATCAGGTCCCCATTAATCTGAATGATGGAATAATACAACCGGTTCTAAATCTGTTCTTAAAATAAGCAATAATTTTCCAACTTGTCAAAGGAATAACTCACTAAGGTAGACAGCTTCTGCAACCAGACCTTTTAAAATTCACAATTTTATCTAAGAAAATATGTATATTTAATTTATATTTTGTGTTACTAAAGTGCTGATCCAACTTTCCCAGGAGTCTGTTCTATGAGTTGGTATCTTCTATCCATCACTTTCTTGTTAGAAGTGAGTCAGTAAGTCCAGCCAATACTCATGAGGAGAGTATCATTAGAATGAATGAATAGTAGAAGGGGGAGGACATTGGGGACCATCTTACAGGCTGCCCCTCATGATATCCAATCTCACTAATAATCAAAGAAGCAAATGACAATGTACCATTGTAATCACTTATAAAAATTTTAAAATGGTAGCATCCAGCAATTGCCAAGATGTGGTGAAACAAGCCTCATTAGGAGCAGAGAGTGTTTTGGAAAGCACTCTATAAATATGCATTAAGATTCATTTAAATATTCAAATATGTCTAATCCACTAATCCAGCTTCTCAGAATCTATCCCAAGGAAATAGTTCTTAAAAACAAAACAAAACAAAACAAAAAAACCCAAAATTCTGTAAGCATGGATGTGATTCCTATAATACTATATATTTATAATAGTAAAAAATTGAGAGGAATGATAAAATAATGAGAAAAGAATGCTTAACTAGAGGTTCCTCTATTTTATAAAATATACAGTCATCATTTTTAAGATCATGAGATAATATGGTGAAAATTAAATTATAATATTGTTATAATTTAATATAAAATGAAAAAATAGAAAGTTCTTTGTAATTATGGTTATTATAAAGTAAGAATATTTATAAGAATAAGTAATTAAAAGAATTACTCCAAAATGCTATCAATAACTGAATTTGAGTGATGGAGTAAGAGATGATCTTTTTTATTTTGTTGACTACTTTTAACTTTGTTGGATTGTGCTCATTAAAAAAAGAAAGTAAAATATGTAAATATTAATCCATCAATATACATCTTTATCTGGGATTATAAAAAACCAAGTTCCTCTGAAAAATTGTAGGCTTGGCTTGGCCCAGTTATATTTTCTGTGGTGTTAAGTATCTCTTAAATTTGATTGCCCAATGGCTTACCTTAAAAATATCACCATGGTTTCACGTATAGCAGGAATATAGGGGAACCAAATAAGAGCGAGACATTCAGGGAGGGAGGGAGAGGATAAGGGCTCAAAAGGGGGGAGAAAAGAGCACAAGGGACTATGGTGACAATTCATGGGTGAATCGGTGGTGGGTAACCCACGGGGAATACACAATAATGTAAAAGATAGGAATAATAATAAATATATATATATAAATTAAAAAATGTTTAAAAATCACCATGAGCTGAATGTAGTCCCAAAGACATCAAGTTGTAATCCCTGGGATTGGTAAATATTACTTTGTGTAAAAAATAGTCTTTGTAGATGGGATTAAATTAAGGATTTTGAGCTGGCATAGGGGGTTGATCCTGGATTATCCGGGTGGTGCCTAAATGCCATAATATATATCCTGTAAGAGTGAGGCAGAGGGAAATTTATATACAGAGAAGAGAATGGGGGCACTGGGACCCAGTGACAGAGACTGGAGTGGTGCAGCATAAGTCAAGGAATGTGGCAGTCACCAGTTACTGGAAGAGGCAAGGAACAGATTCTCCACTGTAGCCTCTGGAAGGACTCTGGTCCTTCCCATATATTGATTTAGGGTCAATGAAATTGATTTTGGACTTCTGGTCTCCAGAACCATAAGAGAATAAATTCTTGGTGTTTAGTTTGTGGTACTTTGTTATAGTAGTCATAATGATTTTACCATCATGGAACTTCATGCACTATGGTTTTCATAGAAAAGAAAATAATAAATCAATAGTTATGTTCATTATTTTGAGACTTTCAAAGATACAGCATATCTTAAATCTTCATTTTCTAAATGGATATACTCACTTTTCCAGCAGCACATTTGGTTGCATCAAGTGGGGGAAACTTCCTGTCGTACAAAAAGAAAGAAGGCATTATCAGGGTGGCTATACCACAGCTGTTTACATAACTCAAAGGTTTAGAACTAGAAAAGAAAGAATCAGAATCTATGAAATACAGATGGCATGACATGCATCAACAATACCTTCTGGACCTCCCTGGTGGTACTGTTATGGCAACTTTCCCAGAGAAAGCAGGTGGCACTCAGAGAGGTGGAGAGAGAGAGATTTAATTGTCACACTGGCGGGCCCAGTGTGATAACTCCCCAAAATCTGAGCCCCGAATTACAGGAATGGCGGGTTTTTATGCAGTTTGCATAAGGAAACCACCTACCCCATCCATCATAAACTTTATTGTTAGGAAGGGGGTCAAGGTAAACATAGCTACTATTGTGGACAAACAGTACAGAACAGAGACTTTCCCAGCAGCTTTCCGCCCCAGCAAGCAGCAGTATCCAAGCAGTGAACTTAGCAACTTTCATTTCCAAGCAGCAAACTTATGAACTTCCTACTTCAGTACGACAGGTTAAGTGTCAGCACTGTGAGGCTATCTGCAGCCACTGCAGCACAAGTTCGATATACCCAGCCAGGGAGCTTCCTGCCTCACCCCGCTGCTCCCCTCAGCAGTGTACTTCAGCCCATCTGCCTGCTCTGCTCCCCACTCTGTCTCTGCTGAACACTCTTGCAGCCCTATGCCTCTGGCCTGTACCCCAGCTCATATGCATAAATAAATCTTTAAAAAAAAACAGATTGAGTGACTTGTCCAAGGTCATTAGATTAGTCCCGCACCACTTCCTGTTTAGAATATTTCTCTGTCTCTTTCTGCCTTCAGGACTGCTATTCATAAAACAGAAATATCTCTCACTTAGGATATTTCACAAAACAGCAAACAAATAGGAGGAATTTTGTTTCCCACAAGCAAGTCCTTGGAAACTCACCGCTTTAGTTAGTTTAGAGTGCCCGGAGCGATTGGCTTAGAAGTTGTTTCCTGGGCTGGGGGGGGGGGGCAGCGTCTCCTCCCTGCACTCCTGCAGACAATGGGCCCCAGCTGCCTCAACTTGAGGCTTTCCTCTGGGAAAGGAGGAAAAGAAAAATTAACATTTTATTGAATTCCCTCTATAGTGCCTGAAGGAGCTCCAGAGTAAGAATTTTGCACATTATTTCATTTTATCATCACAATAGTTTTCCAAACCAAGACCTTGTTAGTCCCATTTTACATATAAGGAAACTGAGGCTCAAAGCGATGAAGCAATCCACTAAGAGTGAATTCAGTCGCCTCTATACTTAGCTGGATCCCACCAAACTCAAGCATGTACAATTGATTCATAGATGTGTTATTAATCTTTTCTCTCCCATTGCAGCCACAAGAATTTTTCTATGTGTAGAATACAGAACTACATCTATCTGGAAGAAGGAGGATGTATCTTTTTCTAATTTTCTAATTGGCACAGAAGTGTGATTTGGGAGGATAGTGAATTTGGAGTCTCCTGTTGGCCCTGACCACCCTCCCATCGACAACTGATGATGGTTCCTGTCTCTACAGATCACCCTTATCCCAGGGGCCCACTTGCCTCTGGCTCCAGCTTGGGCTGGTATATCTGTGAAAGGCAGAATATTCTCTGGAGATTAGGGAGGCAGGAATAAGCAAAGATGAGTGTAGTGCCAGCAAGGCACAGTGCAGGTTCCCTGTGATTCAGGCAGACAGGTAAAGGGGGAGTCCTGGAGCCCTCGGTGGCTTCTTAAGGTTTTTAATGATCTTTCTGCAGTGAGGCAACCAGGTACAGTGAGGCAACCCGGTACCGCGCAAGCAAGGGGGTGGGTGTGGGGTGTGTGTACAGGAGGGCAAGCCTTCTAGCCCTCCTCCCACACCTTGCCCACCCCCCTCCCCCACAAATCTTCACTCTCTCTGGGCTCTCTGGTGTTCTCTGTGGTCTCTGCCGCCGTGCTCCCTGTTCTGCTGCTGCTGCCACAGCCGCCACTCGCCACCACTGCCACTTCTCTCCCGCCACTGCTCATAAGCCCAGGGTCTGGCCCAGGTATGCCCACTCACACCCACGCCCACACACTACTTCAGGTGCCCTGAAGGCATGCCTGTAGGACTGCAGGGGTTCATCATTAATGCTAATGGTAGGGTGGAAAATCCTGACCATCCTTTCATTTACACTACAGTGAGAAGGCCAAGAAGTCAGAAACAGAGGATTAAAAACCAAGGAAGTAAGAAGGTAAATGTAAACACTACAAGGGGTCATGAGGAAACTCACTGGTCAGTCTTGCGCATTCATTTGCTAAGCTTTCAAGTTCGCTTACCAGAGAGAAGCTAGCTGCCTGGGTCATCAATCAGGGAATAATTTACATTAAGGGCAAAGTCTTTGGAGCTTATCCCCTATGGACTTAAGGTTTACCCCAGCTTTTATTCCAGGAAAAAGAGCCAAGTTAATGATAGGGTTTTTGACTGGGTATTTTGTCTGTCATGTACATTTAAGTTGTCTTTCACTAGGATCTTTCAGGCACCTGTTGAGATTCTGCTAGTCTTTACTACGAAATACCCTTCAGCTGCTCCTGATGGAGTAGAACTGGGTCTAAATGAAATGACAGAAGTTATGTTCAGTTGAAGTTTGTAGGATAAGTGGGATAATCAGGTTTTTCCGCCCTCCCATCAATGACAGACCCCTGAGGTCCTACACACATGCCTGAATGCGGGCACCTGAAGTAGGGTGTGGGCATGCGTGAGTGGGCACACCTGGGGCTGGAGGCTGAGCACATAAGAACAGAGCATGGTGGAGTATAGTAGAGAACATCATGGGGACAGCTAAGACAACATGGGTTCTGCTTGAACCCATGATGAACCAACCTGGTGTGGGATGTTTGCAGAACAAGTTCTATACCAAAGCCCACAGGAATGGGTGTCTGCAGTTGTCGTTATTACTGTTCATCAAAAATGTTCACACTTCTAGGACAGGTTAGGAAAGTCCATCCTGGCCCCACTATGATTTGGTGATGCCATGTGTCTAATTCTGGCCTGCATATTGTGAGCAGAAATGAAATATGGTCATTCTAAAACACCACATATTCACCTCTGGCAGGAAGATGGGTGATATGAGAGACCAGGCCTGGACCCTGGGTGACTGCAATGAGCAGGGCCCCCTGCAGAGCATGATGGACATCTTTTTCTAAAACACTGAGATTTGGGAGGTATTTTTTTAAACAGTTGTGTAATATTGTCTGACTAATACAACACCTTTTTGGTTTTGTATAATAATTGCCAGTTTTGCAGGCTAAGAATAGTTATCGGTGGCCCATATTTCTGGTTAAATATGGAATACTCACAGTGTTATGTACACATATAGTAAAACTTCTCAAAGCAGGGCCTCCCTGGTGGTGCAACAGGTTCTCAGCACTATGAAGCTATCTGCAGCCACTGCAGCGAGTTCCATCACTGGCCAGGGAGCTTCCCACATGGCGCAGCAGACCTCTCCTGCCTCGCCCACTGCTCCCCTCAGCAGTGTATTTCAGTCAGTCTGCCTGTTCTGCTCCCCACTCTATCTCTGGTGAATCGTCTTACCACCCCACACCTCTGGCCTACACCCCAGTTCTTGTATGCATAAATAAATACATCTTTAAAAAAATTCTCAAAGCAATAATATGTTTGTGTTTGAGAATGCCTAAAAAGAGACTGTCAAGAATGATCTTAATAAAATTCTTTTAAAGTAGGAGGATATTTAAAGTCATTGTTTATCTCAAAACAAGTTTTTATACATTGCTAATATGATGTCCCTATAAGAAAAACTCAGTGCATTTCACACCAGTGAGAATGGCACATATTAAAAAAACAGGGAACGACAAATGTTGGCAAGGATGTGGAGAAAAAGGAACTCTCCTGCACTGCTGGTGGGAATGCAAACTGGTCCAACCACTGTGGAAAGCTGTATGGCGGTTCCTCAAACTGCTAAAAATGGAGCTTCCATACGACCCAGTAATACCACTTCTGGGAATCTACCCAAAGGACACAAAAACATTAATCCAAAATGATACATGCACCCCTATGTTTATTGCAGCACTGTTTACAATAGCTAAGATATGGAAACAACCCAGATGCCCAAAAATAGATGACTGGATCAAGAAGATGTGGTACATATATACACAATGGAATACTATTCAGCAATCAAAAAAGATAAACACATGCGATTTGCAGCAACATGGATGGAGCTAGAAGGGATCATGCTCAGCAAAATAAGCCAGAAAGAAAGAAAAATATCAAATTGTTTCACTTATAACAGGATTATAGGGGAATCAAATAAGAGAGAGACATTTGTGAGGGAGGGGGAGGATAAGGGCTCAAAACAGGGGAGAAAAGAGCACAAGGGACTATGGTGACAGTTCATGGGTGAATCGGTGCTGGGTAACCCACCGGGAATACGCAATAATGTAAAAGATATAAATAATAATAAAAGGAAAGAAAAACTCAGTGAGTTTACAAAAAAAAAACTTTTATCTTGACTGAAACAAGCCTTTAAATTTTATTAATATTGACAAAATTCATTATTTTATCATTTATGTTATCATCTGTTTAAACTATTAAAGGCATTTATTTAGTTATACTTATTATTTATTCTCTTACATCATTGTTCATTTTTGGACAGTGATTTCCCCCCTCAGGTGTAGTCCCCATAGTTCTCCCACCACCACAGCACCCGTGAATCGTCACCATAGTCCCTTGTAATCTTCCCTCCCCTGTTTTGACCACTCATCCTCCCTTCCTCTGCTGTGTGCCATAGATCTATGGTCAGTTTGAAAGTTTTGTCTTTTTTTCAGACCTGTTAAAGCCTAAGACTCTTAAATGTCCATGAAAAAAAGCAAAATATTAAAAACCACTAGAAACTTGAGATTGTATTAATATCTTTTAAAGATATCATTAGCTTTTGGAATAGTTTGTATTACATAGAGCTTATACAGAAAACTTATTCACAATGAAGCTTTTTTTTAACTTTCAGTCTTGCCAGTGTGCACAGTACTACTTTGAAACTGTTTATCACTCTGACAAAGTACATCTTTATTTTTTACTTTCTACGTAGCTAAGCTGGATGGCATGTATGTTCCTCTTCGACAACTGGAATATCCTGAAATACAAATAACAAGACCCCAGCCAGACGGTCCTTAAAGGTTTACTGTTGAGCCTCCCAGAAGCTGTCTGGATCCTGCTTTCCCAGACATGCAGTATTTCCTTAATTTTATGGCACACTTTTAAAAATTTTTACATTTTATAATTTAACAACCACCTTTCCTTCTAAATTGTATAACTATCAGTCTACTACCATCTAATATTTAATACTGTGTCTCTGAGAGTAACATGATTTTTATTTCTTTGAAGACAACTTAGTTCTTTTATCTAGATGCTATTCTAATCCTGCCCTAAAAACTTAAAAGCAAGCTCTCAAAATGAACAAACTGATCAGCACAGTCTGAAAAACACAGTCTAACACTCATTGTAAATAATACAATTTATACACACAACATGTAATAGTCACAATAGTCACCATATTTAGCCTATCAGTAAAATCATACTGAGATATATGATTTGAAAGTATTTTTTTTCTTCTGGAAGACATGTTGGAAAATATCAACTAGGTAATGTACAAACAATTCATCGTGAGGTTATTAATGGCTGTGCCCATTGTAATGGAAAGAAATCTTCAGGTGGACTTTGAACACAAAAAGTAAATCTAACATACTGGTGAAAGAAGCATTTCATTAATTCCAAAAATATGAAATTCAACTAAAGGAAGTTGGAAAAAAAAGGATAATATGATTTCCTTTTTGAACACTCTTTCCACTTCTTTGGGGAAAAGGGAGAAATGTATAGCGATTCAACAAAGGTTCTGATTAATTTTCTGCTGGAAAAAGTCAAGCCAAGCAGTAATGATTCATGTTTTGCTAGCTAGGAAGGAAGATAGAACTCTTTTTAGACACATTTTCTAGAAATGTGTTAAGTTTTGGAGGTGAGTTTTAATCAAAGCATAAATGAATCGACTGATCAATTTGGTGAGGTACTTGTTACACCATGGATGGAGTCTATAATCAATATAAAGTAAGAAATACCTTTATCAAGGCTAACAACTCTGATGGCTGTAGTAAGAATAATGATCTGTACTAAATGATAGAAATAATTTGAAACTGAAAAATTCCTCTCTGCTTGTTTAATTATCTAAGTGGAGCATGAAAATGAATCTTTATGCTTTATGTTTCTTGAGCACTTGCTATTGTCCCATTGGTCATTAAGCCTCCTTTGTTATCAATCTTTTAATATCTCTGTGATTCAGATTGAATAATTTCTGTTGGTCTATTTTCTAATTCTAGGCCAGAGGTGGGGTGGTAGTGAGAGGATTCACCAGAGACAGAGTGGGGAGCAGAACAGGTGGATCTACTGAAATACACTGCTGAGGGGAGCAGCAAGTGAGACAGGAAAGGTCTGCTGAGCCATGTGGGTTAGCTCACTGGCTGGGGTTGGGGGATCGAACTCATGCTGCAGTGACTGACAATAGCTTGATAGCACTGAGAATTTAACCCCTGCAGCCACCAGGAAGGCCCCTATTTCCTAGTTCTTTGTCCCTACCTTCTGCTAGTCCAGTATTCTTTCAGCTCATCCGCGGATTGTGTTTCCCATCTCATATATCGTAACTCTAGTTTCAGAATTTTCACTTGATTTTTAAAATAGCTTCCTGTCCCTGATAAATTCTCCCATTTTTTCAATTACAGTATCTTAATTTCTCTGAATATATTACACTATATTAAATATTTGCTTCTTTAAATGTACTTTTCTGTTAACGCCAACACCTTGGTCAGCTAGAAGTTTGTTTCTGTTAACTGCTTTCTCTTTTGGCCTCGGGACCTATCTCCTTTATCTTCACAAGACAGGTAATTTTTTTTTTTATTGTAATCTGTACAACCTGCCATTGTAAATAATACATTTTAGAGTCTTTGGAGTCTGTTTTTGTTATCATCTGTTATTTGTCTTTGAATACTATTGATTTTTGTTCTAGCAAGTAGTTAAATTATTAGCGGATATCCTTGAACTTGTTGTGTTGGTTGTACACATTCCTAGTCACAATTTTTGCCCTTCACACTGGACTTCAACATTTTAGTTCGGTGACATTGACATCTCCAAAGCAAGCTTTCTTTCAATGGAAAACCAAGGCGTTCAATGAATCCATTTAAGTTGTTGTGAATCAAACTCCAAATTCTCTTGCTCAGTGTTTACATACTTCAGGTACTGCTTTATGTTGAGCTTCTTGGACTCTCTACTGAGCATATGAATTTCAGGAGATAACCTGTGATTTCAGTAGCATTTAAATTAAAATCTCCAGTCTTCCTCCTCCCACCTTACTCATCCTTACATAGTTTTCTCTGTTAAGTATCTTAATTTTCCAGATATTATTGGAGTTTATTATTGGAGTTTATAACTCCATCTTCTAAATCCTCAAGCTGAAAACACTGAGTCTTTTTGCTTCTATCTTCATGGAGCTATCTATGAGTAGTACTTACCTTGGAATAAACTTGTAAGCTTCTTACCCAGCAAGTGGTTCCATTAAAGACTAGACTCCCTTCAGGTTCTGCCTGCTTTTGAACACTTTCTGTTGCCTTCAAATGGGGTGTGTGTGTGTGTGTGTGTGTGTGTGTGTGTGTGTGTGTGTATGTGTGTGTAAGTGTGTAAGTGTGTTGTAAAAAGTTTATTAAACCCGAGAAAGGCTTAGTCTGATATATGCTACTTTCCATTACCAGAATCAGAACTACCATTCAAGACTACACACTTAAAACAAGCTTTTTAGGTGATTCTTATGTACTCTAACATTTGAGAGCTGCTGTCTTATATAAACTTGTGCTTAACTTTATATTTCAAGAAGTCATCTTCTTCACTGCAAAGAACTTAATCTCCTTAGTACATAGTCACACTCCCTTAACAGTGAAAGCAAAGTCCTACTAACAATGATAACTATTTCTCCTTATTACCATTGATTTTCCCAAAAGCACTGGAACCTGTTTGTTGAACATTAGAGAACATCGTAAAAGAGTAGAGACTGCAGTGTGGTCTTAAATATTCTGTTGTTAGATTTTAAATGCTATAATACCTAAGATAAAAAAAATAATAATATACAAATTACCCTAGAAAATCCTATAAAATAGTAATGAAATTTCAAATATATAATTTTATACAGTATTTTTTGTGCACATTCAAGTTTGAGAACTACCAAGCTAGAAGAAAAGGGGAGAATACAAAGAAATTATCTAAGTACCTGAGTGGACATTCAAAGTACCCTGTTGCCAAAATACTATACAACTAGAAGACGTGAATGTGGAGTAGACAGAGAATTCTTAAAAGTTTCTATTTGTCTAGGTTAAAATTCCTCTTGTTTTTTGGAATATGATGCTAATAATCAAAACTTAGTTCTATAGCTCACTAGCTATTTATCTTTAGCAATTCATCTGATATTTCTGAGCCTTGTTTTCCTCATGGATAAAAATTAGGGAATTAATACCTCTGTCTTTTAATATGAATGTCAAAATGCATAGCACATTTCCTTGGCTATGTCCGAAAGAAGGACTCCCTTTATCTAAGAGTGTTCCATAAACTTTGTTATCAAGAGGCCCTGATAAATACATTTCAATTATATTTCCTAATACTTTTTTTAAGCCAGCAAGATTATAATAAACAACTTCAACTAAAACATTCTTGAAAACTTATAATTTCATCCTCAATTTCCCCAAAAGAATGCATTTTGATGGATAATTTATAAGAGATTTAGGCAAAAAAAGAATAACCATGATAATGACAATTATATCCTGAAAAGCACTAAAAATAGTAATTATAGAATATCTAACTGATATTTCCCCACAGAAATATAGTGGCTGCTGTTTTGGAAGCAATTAGAAGCATTTCCATAATTTCCATATAGGACACAGTGAGAGATTTCAATCTTTTGTGCCTTTTGGGATGTAGCTAAAGCAGTACTTAGAAAAAAATTTGCAGCACTAAATGCCTACTTAGAAAAGAAGATCTCTGCAGACAGCTGTATTGTGACCTCCAAAAAGATATGCTTTTGTTAAGATAAATAGAAGAAAAAATGAAAAGAAATCCTGTTCACATGGATTGGAAGAATTAAGCATTATTAAAGCAGCCATCTTACCTAAAGCAATCCACAGGTTCAGTGCAATCCCTATCAAAATCCCAATGGCATTGTTCAAGGAAATATAACAAACAATGCTAGAATTTATATGAAAACACAAAAGACCCCTAGTGAAAGCAATTCTGAGGAAAAAAGAAGAAAAATGAAGGTGTTATGCATCCTGATTTCAAAATATACTACAAAGCAATAACAGTCAAAATAGTATGGTATTTCAACAAAAACAGACACACAGACCAAAGAAATGGAGCTGAAATCCAAAAGTAAACTCACACTTATATAGACAGTTAATTTATAACAAAGAAACAAAGCCATGAGAAAGAAAGAGCTCTTTAACAAATGGTGTTGAGAAATCTGAACACCACATGCACAAAAAATGAAAGTAGATCATTATTTAACATCATATACAAAAAATTAATTTGAAATTGATTAAGTACTTGGGTGTAAGACCTGAAACCACAAAAGATATAGAAGAAAACATAGCTGGTACACTCCTGGATATCAATCTCAAAGATGTCTATGGAGAGTTGACATCAATGGCAAAAGAAGCAAAAGCAAAAATAAACAAATAGGATTACATCAAACTAAGCAGCTTGTATATAGGAAAGAAACCACGACAAAAAACAAAAAGGCGAGAGCCTCCCTGGTGATGCAAAGGGTTAAGTCTCAGCTCTGTGAAGCTATTGCAACCACTGCAGCACAAGTTCAATCCCAGAACAGGGAGCTAACCCACATGGCACAGCAGATCTCTCTTGTTTCACCGTCTGGTCCCTGCAGCAGTGTATTTCAGTCAATCTGCCTGTTCTGCTCCCCACTCTGTCTCTGGTGAGTCCTCTCACCCACCCCCCACACCTCTGGCCTACTCCCCAGTTCTTTATACATAAATAAATAAATCTTTTAAAAAATGAAAAGGCAACCTACTAACTGGAAGACAATGTTTGTATATCATCTCCCAACAAGGGGTTAATATACAAGATATATAAAGAATTCATCCAACTCAACAATGGGAAAAACAACGTAGCCAAAAAATGGGCTGAGGATTTGGATAAATACTTCACCAAAGAAGACATAGAGATACCCAACAGGCACATGAAAAAATGCTCAACTGCACTTATTATTAGAGGACTGCAAATCAAAATTACAATGAAATATCACCTCACACCTTGAGAATGGTGTATATAAAAACGACTGGAAATAACAAGTGTTGGTGAGAGGGTGGAGAAAAAGGAATTTTCTTTTTTTATTATTAAATTTTTTAACTTTCTTACATCATTGTTCATTTTTGTATAGTACTTGATTTCTCCCCTCAGGTGTAGTCCCTGTACATCTCCCACCACCACATCATAAAGAAAGAATTGGTAGAAATGTAAATCGGTGCTTCCTCTATTGAAAAATGGCATGGAGATTCTTTTAAAAACTAAAATAGAAATACCATAGATCCAACTAAACACTCCAGCTAAATACTCTACTATTTATATGAAGAATATGAGAGCACTAATTCAAAAAGATATATACATCCCTATGTTCACACAATAGCAATGCATTGGAACGACCTAAATGTTCATTGATTGATGACTGGATAAAGAAGTTGTAGTATTTCAATGGAATACTTCAGTTATAAAAAAAAAATCTTGTCTTTTGTGACAACATGAATGAAACCCGAGGTGCTAAGCTAAATAAGTCATAGTTGAAAGACAATGGTTGTCTTTCCATATGTTTTCACTTATGCATGAACATATATAACCAAAGCAAAGGAATTTTAAAAGTGCAACAAAAATAACTCTTAGACTCTGTGAAAAATATGGTGGCTATCATATGGGAAGGGGGTGGTAGAAAAGGGTAGAGGAAGGTCAAGTTGATAGTGTGGATGACACTAGAACTTTGGTGATGGGGGCAGTGAGGCAAATACACATATTGAGGTATAAAGCTATTTCCTGAGATGTATATAGTATTGCAAATCAATAAAATTTTACTCAAAACAAAAAACAAACATATTGCAATCTCTAGAGCCAGTGAATGTTACCTTATTTGGAAAAAGAGTCTGCAGTTATCAGTAATTTAAAGATTTAGAGATGAGAAAATCACCCCTGGACTATTCAGGTGGACTCTCAATGCTATCACAAGCATCTTTATAAGAGAGAGGCAAAGGGAAGCACACACAGAGGAGAAGACCATGTGTAAATAGAGAGAGAGAGAGAGAGAGAGAGAGAGAGAGAGAGAGAGAGAGAGATCTCCATCCTCATGTGAGGCCACAAGAAGAAAACGCTGTGTGAAAGACAAGAAGAATAATTTCACTCCAGACTGAATTCAGCCAGACCTTGATTTTGTTCCTTCTAGTTTCCAGAATGGAGACAAAATACATTTTATGTTTAAACCACCCAGTCTATTTGTTATGGCAGCCCAAGTAGACTATTACCAGCGCTTTTGGGAATAATAGTGTGGTAAGGGTGGGGAAATGTTCAGGCCATTCCCTTAAGTCAAGAACACAGAAAAATTATGTTATGAGTTCAAATTGTGACATGTTGTTTGGGGGACATTCACAAGGAGGTAAACATTTGGAAAGATACTCTGGAGAGAGGGGGCTTATGGGGACCGCTAGCAATCAGTGGCAATTGAATATACTGGACATGGAAATAAAATGAAGGAGGAAAGCCTCATAATAGAGAAGGAATGGCCAGCAATGGGGGGTGAGGGGGAGAACTATGGCTGAGTGGTAACTCTGAAGCCAGTGAGAGAATTCTGGGAAGGGATGACTAACAATATCTTGCCGCAGAGCACTGGGCACATGTCTGGGGATGTGAAGGGCTTGATGTGGTCCTGATAATCAAGGGGTCTACCTGAAAAGAGAACACAAACATGAAACAATTGGGAAACCATTCAGTGAGGGTGAGTTGTCATCCATTTAATTGAGCTCCTACTGTGTGTCAAACAGTTTTTGGAAGAGGCAATTGGGCTTTCCTTTAAAAAAATTATTTATTTATGCATACGAGAGCTGGGGTGTGGGCCAGAGGTGTGGGGTGGTGAGAGGATTCACCAGAGACAGAGTGGGGAGCAGAACAGTCAGAGTGACTTAAGTACACTGCTGAGGGGAGTAGCGAGTGAGGCAGGAGAGGTCTGCTGCATCATGTGGGAATCTCCCTTCCCTGGAATTGAACTCATGCTGCTGTGGCTGATGATAGCTTCGTAGTGCTAAGACTTAACCCCTTGCACCACCAGGGAGGCCCTGGGCTTTCCTTTTTTTAAAAGAAAAGTATGATTCAGTTACAGGGTTGGGAATAACAGTATTCTGGCTAAGTGGAATAGGATAGTAAGAAAGAAAGAACTTAAGCATACATGGACTGGTGGTGGTGAAGAGGTTTTAACAGGAGCCCAAGAATGATGGAATAAATCAGTGAGAAATCCTGGGTGGGTGAGTTGGTGCCAGAGACTGAAAGGCTGTAGGACATGGGTCTTCATGTAGTTAGACCCAGAAATTTTCCTGCATCAGTATTTTTCAGGTACTATGCCTCTACTGCTCCAACAGCAAAAGAGAGCCCCCTTAAGTCAAGCAAGTAGGGTCACTGCCTCCTGCAGGCTTGCAGAAAGTGCAAGCTACTTCACTGGCCACCAAATAATTGTGCATTTACCTCCAGATTTGGAAATAACACTCTCATGAGATTCCAAAACAAAGTGTAATTAGAGGAAGGTTTTAGGTATCATAGCTGATTCCACTGCTGCCACTCACACACAGGCTCTTTCAAACAGCGATATAAGAGCCTGGGTGATTACAAAAAGTTGATCATATCCTATTTTTGCAGATACTTTGGATGGACCGATTAGCAGCTGGACTGGAGGTATGGTCGTATGGATAATTTGGTGAATAGGTATGTGGGTAAATTTGTGGCGGATTAACCACTGCCGGTCTCTTACTACAACCAGTCCTGCGGCATTGACCAGGTAACAAACCTTCTTGGGGTCGACCAGGTAACAAAGCTTTTCAGGGACCGCCCTTGATGGTGCAGTTCTCCATGTGACCGGAAGAGGGCGCTGCGGATCGCCTTGGTCTGCAACAGAGAGAAAAGGACCTCAAGTCCCGCGCCGCAAAGGGGAATAAAGTCTTAGCCACTTTCTCGAAAACTCAGAGCCTCAGAGATCTCCGGCAGAAAGCGAAGGGTTGATATGCGGCTACCTGAAACTTTACCGTAGCCAAACGCTGGCCGTGGGGTGGAGGGCGGCGGGAAGGTTGAAAAGGAGAAAGGAGTGGAGGAAGAACTTCCAGCGGGGCTGGCCACTTTACCGGATATGCAGACGCTCCAGGCCCTTAGGCACACACTACTGGGGTTTCGGTTTGGCGAGAGATGGGAGGTAGAAAGAAAGAGTTGCAGGTTTTGTCCACGTAAGGATGAATGCAGCTAGCTGCACAGGTCTTGGGGGTGAAACAGCCGCGCCGCCACGAGGATGCTGCTGAATATGTCATTTGGTTTCAACAGGAGCTGCAAAACTTTCCTTTGAGCCGCCAGAGCGCCTTCACAGGTGTCCCAACTCCTTAGGGTGGGGACTTCCCGTTTATCTAGATGACAGTGGAACGACTGTAATTCACTCTCTCGCCTGCTTGAAACGCTTAACTGAAACAACGAAGACCTGGGAGGATACAAATGCGGATTCACCGTGGGGTTCCTCTCAGCTTGTTCATCTCTCTCCTTGGGCGCCCCGCATCGGCCTCGTTGGGTGTCAGAGCATCTGCAGGCCGAGTTCCCCACTTCAGCACTTGCCTTGGGCTTTCAAAGGGTGTCGCTATCGTTGATTCCCCTCTATCTCTGCTTTTGTCAGTCCCTAAATTTGCTCCTATTCTACAATCTTTCCGGAAAAGGGTACCCCTGGAGTTAGTAGAGAAATTAGGGGACCTGGACATAACTGGAGACAAGTTGAATCTAGGCTTGAACTGTGTGTCTTGAAAATAGGCTAGTTTTGAGATCCAAACGTTAACCTCTTGAAGGACTTGATTAGACAGATAAGAGGGTTCTCCTCAACTCTGCAGACCGCACACCTCTCTTTTCCCGGGGCACTCCCTGTGCATGGACCTCATGTACACAGCCTCGCCTAGCATTCCAACCCCTGAGCACTAGTGCAGGGAGAGGGTGGTGCAGCAGTTGCTCTCGAAAGTCCTGGCCTAGTCCCACACCCCAGGATGACCTGCTCAGAGGCCATGGCTAACAGAACTCGTCCCCAGAAGGAAAGGGGCCTTCTAAGGCCCTAAACAGTCAGGCCAAGAGGGACAGCAGCAGAGGTAGCACTCCTTAGCACCTGTCCCCGAATCTATGCCTTGAACTGTGTTGCGAAAGCCTCTTGGGGGAAGCCGCCCCAGGGCAGGGCACCTTAGCCCAGCCCTAGTTTTGCGCAGATGCTCTCCAGGTTCTCAATTACAGTGCCCAGGAAAGAGGCCCAGAGGGGTCCTTCAAGGCGAGGAAGACGCCCTCTAGAGGGGGCTCCAGATCCTCTCTCGGTTCCTTGGATCTTCAGGTTGGGGAACACAGCGCCCAGCTGTGTTCCTGCTTTCTACTCTCCCGGCCATGTTGCCTGGATGGCACCTGGGAGTCCAGCTCAGCTCGGCCCTGGAGGCTGCACCTGGCTGCTGGGGCAGCAGAGAAGCCTATGAGCTCCTTACACAGGCTAGAGACTTAGATTCACAGCAATAGTTCCTTCTGTTTGCTAGCATATATTTTGATTTACAAACTTAGGCACATCATCTCAGATTTAAATATTTTAATCCTTAGCACAATGTGAGGCACCTAGGGCAAGCTGTCATCTTTGTCTCTCGGGAACAGTACTTTGTCCTTAATTCAACACTTTTTTGAGGCTGTAGAGGGTAAATAAAATAGGGTCTGTCTTGCTCTGGAGGAGGATCAGAAAACTACACCCTCTGTGAGGGGAGTGGTTCCAGGGTGTAGTGGGAATCCACAAGAGTCGTGCCACAAAGCCTGTAAAGTCCAGGCTTGAACCCCAAGACTTGTGGGTTCTAGTGAAGCGTTCTTCCCATGTTTCCGGAGAACTTGAAGATCAGGAAATGAGCAGACTTACACACAAAATATTTTCACCACTCTTTCTATGTGGGTTGTGTCCTGGAGTAGTGTTTGTCATAAAATAACTACATAGTATTTAGGTGATCTAGTGTTAATTTGTAAGCTCTCTGTAAATAGGAGCTATATCCAGTTTGTACAGAAGAGTGAATTTTCAGGCCTACCACAGAGCCAGACTTCGAACTGGTACTTAATAAATTGTTATTTGTTAACTGACTCATGAATTGCGATAAAACTGGGAAGAAAATAACATTACAAAGGAAACCTGTCCTCTCACTTCCCTAGAAAATGTATGATAGACCATGAAAGGAATTAGAAAAAAGTGGGGGGGGGGGAACGGAGGAGAGTGAAAGGCACATATCCTTTCCATTCCCACCTGGCCAGATACAGATCCGAATTAGTCTTCTGTTTGAGCTCACAGTTCTAAGTTATGAACGAAGTGACCCAGGAGTGGGAAATGGGCATTTCCCATTGGCCATGCGCAGGAGGTGCAAAGACTTCTGTCAATTTTGCTTCGGTCACCGGGCCTGGGCTTATGTGTCCCAGGCTCATAGATTCCAGGCCGAGGGGCAGCCAGCAAAGCGGAGTGTGACCAGGATGGAAAGGGACGTGTGTGATCTCTCCTGGAGAGGTCAGAGCTGGACCCTATGCAGTCACTGCCCTACAGCTCCCACCTAGTCGGGTAGTGAATGAATTGCGAAATAGGAGGCTCAGCAGACCTCTCCTGTCTCAGCTCTGCTCCCCTCAGCAGTGTATTTCAGTAGATCTGCCTGTTCTGCTCCCCACTCTGTCTCTGGTGAATCCTCTCACTCCCCCACACCACTAGCCTATACCCCAGTTCTTGTATGCATAAAGAAATAAATCTTTTTTAAAAATAAAGGAGGCGGCGTGGGTCTTACAAGGTGGACTCAGGATTCCCAGGAGTCCCCCACAGCCACTGGGAAAGTATCAGTTTCACCAGGGATCGCCCTATTTAAGATGAGTCTGGGAGGCCCCAGAAAGAAAGAAGTTTCTTTTGTCTGGAGAGGTGTTTCTGCCAGGAGAGCGACGCTCAGGGCTCCTGCCTCTCAAGGCCCTTGGTTAGACAAGCTTGGAGATACTGATATCCGCTTTTCCCCACACGACGCCTTAGTTTTTGGACTTATTCTCAGTGGTGCGGTGCATCTGGGAAAAAGTGTGGAGCAGCGCGCGCACACGTGTGTGTGTGTGTGTGTGTGTGTGTGTGTGCGCGCGCGTGTGTTTGGGCTGACGCCAAAAGGAGCTGCAAAGGCCCAAGCAAAGTCTGGAGGAGAGCCGGTGCTTGTGCAGCCCTCTCTGGATTGCCCTGAGAGGGTAGAACAGGAGCTGTTGCCCCGACCCCCAAACTCCCTGGCATCCCTCCAACTCAACGCAGTTATTCTGTGCCTGCTTAGTGGGTGCGGAGGGCACTCTTCCCAAGGCAGACTTTTTTAGGGCGGGGAGCAGCCAGCCACGTGCGCCCTGGCCTGCTGCATGACTGGAAAGCAGCTGAGGGTCGAAAGCTAAGGCTGCACCACCCAGGAATTTGCAAGACTCACTCTTCTCTTCCCTTTGGCGGGGGAGGGGTAAGGGGCAGGGGGGTGGAGGATACCTGGGATAACAATAACTACAGAAAACCTGAGTGGGGCACTGAACTTAAACATTTCAGCTTTCAAAGCTCTTTTATGTGCCCTATCTTACTTGAATCCACAAAAACCTCGTGAAGAATTGCCTCCGTTTCTAAATGGCACTGAGACGGGGAGAGACATACAACGTTTTAGACTTGGTGTTTCTTACACTTACCAATTATACGAAATAATGGAGGAGGAGAAAAAAGAGACACGGGTGTCTGGGAAGCCCACCCCGAATTGGCATTAAGACCCCAGTGAAGACGCAGGCCCGGGGCCCGCCTGAATAATACCTATGACAAAACCTGTATTCATTTTTGCCGGCTGTCCTTGACCATTTACTTGACTCCAGCGTCGTTTCCCCTCCTCGTTCCCACGACTTCGACATTACATTGACCAAACAGCAGTCGATGGGGTCTGAATCCTTCCTGTGAGCGCCCTCCAGAGAAGCCACCTGGAAGGAAGGACAAGGAATCCGGTTTCCCAGCGTCTCCACAGCACAGCCCGCAAGCGCGTCTCCGCGCCAAATGCAGTGTTGCTGCCCGGGCGCCGCCCAGGGGTTGCGCAGAAACGTGGGCCCTTGATGGGGGTGAGGGGTAGTCTGAGTTTTCTCTTCCCCTGGTAAGGAAGGTGGGTGATGAGAGAAGCTAGTGCTATTACAGAAGTTGATGTGTACGACCTAGTGGAGAGTATTCCTCAAGAGGAGGACTGAATTTTTAAAATAAAAAGTCAAGAAACAAAACGTCTTTCGGTACTACAAATGTTATTAATGAAAGGATGCCTATCCTACAGAATTAAATAGTTCAAAAGTGCCCGTTCATTATCGGGACCCTCTTCTCTGCCAGAAAGGGAAAGAAACTGTGAAAACAAAAACCAAACTCGGGAAGCCTCTTAACCGCCCCCTTCAGTGTTTTAGCGGCCTCTGCCAGGCCACAGAGCGCTCTGCTCTCCCAGTCGCTAGTGCGGAGAGGAGAAGAAAAAGAGCCAAAAAGAAAACAAAATTAAACAACAGCAAAAACAAAACCAAAACATTTAAAAATCCAAGAGAAAAGTCGGAGTGAGTCTCAGGATCTGCGCGGCGCCGAGCTCTGCTCTCCAGTCCGCCGGCTGGAGCCCCGGCCTGTCCACAGCAGCGGTGGATGCTTCAGGCCCCGCTGGGAAGCTCGTCCACAGCTTCCCCTCTCCAAGCGCCCAAGGACCCTCAAAGCGCGGGGCTCACACTTGAAGCCTGGGAACGCGCAGACAGGAAACTCACTTCCTCCTAAGCAGTTTCTTGCTCGCCGGATGAGAGGCGCCCAATTGAAGCAGAATGATCCTCATCTACTAATATCCAGCGTGGCCACAAAGCGACTGGCCATTTACGCCGCCACTTTAAACAAAGATATTTGGTTATTCCCGGGGAAGCAAGTGCACTTTTGCATGGCTGAGCTCCGGGCGGAGGCTAACCTCAGCCCAGCCTCCCGCCCGCTGGGCTGTTCGCGCGTCGGGATTCGCCCCCTCCCTGCCAGCTAGTCCCACCGGGGTTCAGGCTCAGTTCTATCGGCAACAGGCTGGCGGGCACTCACGACGCTCCCTACTCGCTCCCTCCCTGAAGCATCAAAGGGGAAACCAGAGCGGCCTTGGGCTTGGGTGTTGGGGCTGTGATGTCCTCGGAAAGTCAGTTCCAGGCCCAGAATCCCGCGTGTCCGGGCGATGGGAGAGGGTCGGGGACACCAGGTTTGTTCAAGGTGGGGCAGCGTCAGTGATGCCCCCTCCTGTTAGTACCCCCTACCCCCAGCCTCCCAGCTCAGCAGCCAGTGGAGCTCTAACCTCTGCAGAGGTGGGGGTGGGGAAAGGGAGCCGATTGTGGGGGCTGGGGGTGGGCTGGGGGCGTGATGCAGGGGGCCTTAGCCAGCGGAGGAGAGACCCTAAGTTGGGGGAGGAAACGCGGGGATCTGGGACAGCCTCTCGGTGGCAGCGGATCCCCTGTTCAGCGCCCCCTCCGCCCGCTGGGATTCTCTCTCGGGTAGGGGGAAAGGGGGCGGGGAGCAGAGGTGTCCCTCTGACGGCGGCAGAAGAGGCAGACAGACTGACAGACACGCAGACCAACAGTGCGGCCCCAGGGTTCGTCCCCAGACTCGCGCGCTCATTTGGTGGCGACTGGGGCTCGGCGCCACGAAGCCCGATGTGGTCCGGAGGCAGTGGGAAGGCGCGGGGCTGGGAGGCCGCGGCGGGAGGGAGAAGCAGCCCCAGCAGGCTCAGGTGAAACCCCTACCCCGTCCCTCGGCCCCCTCCCTCTAAAGACCTATCCCCACCGGGGTAACCCCGACTGAATTGGAAAGTGGTTTCCACTTTGTAACTCCGCAAGTTGGTTGCAAAGCAGCATTCACCTTCCTTCCTCCCCACCGTCCCTCCTCCTCTGCTACTCCCCACCCCACCTCTTGCCCTCCCTTCTGCCGGTTCCCTCCTCCTTTCCCTCCCCCCACCGCCTCCCCCCGCGCGCCGCCCGCACCCCACAAAATATGGGGGTAGGGGTGTCCGGGGGAGGGGGAAAGAAATGCTTCGGGTCGCTTCTCTGCCTCTCTCTCTTCTCTCCCTCTTTGAGACCTAAAAATCCTGACAAGTGAAACTTAAAGGTGTTTACCTTGTCATCAGCATGTAAGCTAATTATCTCGGGCAAGATGTAGGCTTCTATTGTCTTGTTGCTTTAGCGCTTACGCCCCGCCTCTGGTGGCTGCCTAAAACCTGGCGCCGGGCTAAAACAAACGCGAGGCAGCCCCCGAGCCTCCACTCAAGCCAATTAAGGCGGACTCGGTCCACTCGGTTACGTGTACATCCAACAAGATCGGCGTTAAGGTAACACCAGAATATTTGGCAAAGGGAGAAAAAAAAAGCAGCGAGGCTTCGCCTTCCCCCTCTCCCTTTTTTTTCCTCCTCTTCCTTCCTCCTCCAGCCGCCGCCGAATCATGTCGATGAGTCCAAAGCACACGACTCCGTTCTCAGTGTCTGACATCTTGAGTCCCCTGGAGGAAAGCTACAAGAAAGTGGGCATGGAGGGCGGCGGCCTCGGGGCTCCGCTGGCGGCTTACAGGCAGGGCCAGGCAGCAGCGCCGGCCGCGGCCATGCAGCAACACGCCGTGGGGCACCACGGCGCAGTCACCGCCGCCTACCACATGACGGCGGCGGGGGTGCCCCAGCTCTCGCACTCCGCCGTGGGGGGCTACTGCAACGGCAACCTGGGCAACATGAGCGAGCTGCCGCCGTACCAGGACACCATGCGGAACAGCGCCTCCGGCCCAGGATGGTATGGCGCCAACCCAGACCCGCGCTTCCCCGCCAGTAAGTGAGGCCGCCCCACTGCAGGGCCGCGGGCTGAGCGCGGGAGGCGCGGGGTGAGCCGCCCGTTAGGCGCGGCGTCTGCCGGCAGCGCGCTGGGCATCAGGGTGGGCGGCTGGGCAGAGGCTCCAGGGAGTCCAGCGCGGGAGCTGGAGATTTCTCCCTCTGCCAGACTGAGAGGTCCAACAAGAGGCACTTGGTAGCGCTGGGCTCCTGCAGGCAGGTGCTGGTTTTCGGCATCTCCCAGATGCCGCCGTCTGGCAGCTCTGTTCCGCACAAGAGACCTCGGAGCGCCGAGGGAGGTGTCCCCCACAGCTGAGGGAGCCGGGCTAGCAGGGTGCGGAGAGGTGCGGCCTGGCTGGGCGGGAGGCTGCCCTGCTGGGACGCCCTCAGGCGCCGGGCCGGTCCCGCTCTCCAGCCGAGTCTAGGAAGGTGGGGGGACGCGCGACTCCAGAGGGGGCTCTATATGGGCCGAGCGAGAACCTTCACTGGGGCTGACAGGAGAGAGGGGCCAAGAGCAAACGTGTCTGAAGGCTCTAGCTTTTGGAAGAGAACACCTCCCTCTCTTAAGCTCCGCAAATTGGGGTCTACCGTCGGACCCCAACTCCTGGCCTGGGCCCAGTTCGCCGCCTGTGTGTGGCCAGCTAACCCCGCGACTCCGGCCCGGTTTGGGCGCGAAAGAACAGGAGCTGCCTTTCTTCACTGTGCTTTTTGGGAGGTAGCCGGGGTTGAGGCGGGGAACTCTCCAGTAAAGTCCTCGACGGCATGGCCTGGGACAAGCGCTGGTGATGCCCCGCGGCTGGGCCTATCCGGGCGGAGGTGGCCTAGGTGAGGAGGGCGCCGTCGGGGCGGGCCGGGCCGGACTAGGGTTAGGAAGGCAAAGGTAGCCTGGCCCGGCCCGGCCCCAGCCGACGCTGTGCGTTTGTCGCTTACAGTCTCCCGCTTCATGGGCCCGGCGAGCGGCATGAACATGAGCGGCATGGGAGGCCTGGGCTCGCTGGGGGACGTGAGCAAGAACATGGCCCCGCTGCCAAGCGCACCGCGCCGGAAGCGCAGGGTGCTCTTCTCCCAGGCGCAGGTGTACGAACTGGAGCGACGCTTCAAACAACAGAAGTACCTGTCGGCGCCCGAGCGCGAGCACCTGGCCAGCATGATCCACCTGACACCTACGCAGGTCAAGATCTGGTTCCAGAACCACCGCTACAAGATGAAGCGTCAAGCCAAGGACAAGGCGGCACAGCAGCAACTACAGCAGGACAGCGGCGGTGGCGGCGCCGGCGGGGGCGCTGGGTGCCCGCAGCAGCAGCAAGCGCAGCAGCAGTCGCCACGCCGCGTGGCTGTGCCGGTCCTGGTGAAAGACGGCAAACCCTGCCAGGCGGGCGCCCAGGCGCCAGGCGCCGCCAGCCTCCAAGGCCACGCGCAACAACAGGCGCAGCAGCAGGCGCAGGCGGCGCAGGCGGCCGCGGCCGCGATCTCTGTGGGTAGCGGAGGCCCTGGCCTGGGTGCACACCCGGGCCACCAGCCAGGCAGCGCGGGCCAGTCTCCGGACCTGGCGCACCACGCCGCCAGCCCCGCTGCGCTGCAGGGCCAGGTCTCCAGCCTGTCCCACCTGAACTCCTCGGGCTCGGACTATGGCGCCATGTCCTGCTCCACCTTGCTATATGGTCGGACCTGGTGAAAGGACGCGGAGCCTGGCCTAGCCCAGTGCGCTGCCTCACAGCTTCCCCTTCTGCCCGCCACATACCACCAACCACCGCCGCTCCAGTGCGCTTCGACTTTTCTTAAGAACCTGTCCCCGTTTAGACCAAGGGATAAAATAAAAAGGCCAAACTGCTGGACGTCTTTTTTTCTTTTTTAAAATTTGTGGGATTTATTTTTTAAAAAAGAAAATAAAACAACCAATTCCTTAAGGAGTCTTTAAAAAGAGAAGGACATAATAAGCATTGCTTTGGGGGTGTCTTTTAGGTGATTCAAATGGGTTTCATATGCTGGGGCGGGGCACAGTGTGAAGAGGGTTCTGCGCTGACAAGGCTCTGGACTCTAGAGATCGGTTTGGACTCTAAAGATCGAAAACTTCATTCTGGGTACTCTGTGCCAGCAAGGTGAACTCGCTTGTAAATACCAGGATTTCTTTCGAAAGGGAGCCCGGAGCTGGGGAGAGGAAAGACTCTTTGTCACTGACACAAAGGAAATGCCCCCTCCCAGTGCCCTCTGGCTGCCCAGGCTCAGTGGGGGACCCGCCCTGGCTAAAGTTGTTTTACGTTTGATGTGAACTTGTAGCTGTAAAACACTGTCAAAAGTTGGACTAAACGCCTAGTTTTTAGTAATCTGTACATTTTGTTGTAAAAAACAAAACAAAACACCCAGTCCCCATCCCCAGCCCATGGTATTTTTTATGGGCATTGATAAATCTGTGTATATTATTTGGCAGTTTGGTATTTGCAGCGTCAGTCTTTTTCTGTTGTAACTTATGTAGATATATGGCTTAAATATAGTTCCTAAGAAGCTTCTAATAAATTATACAAATTAAAAAGATTCTTTTTCTGATTAAAAATCCTCCTTTTGTTTGGTTTTAATTTGGCTTTAAGTGAAATTTTTTTTTTCCGCTTGGGGGAATGGCTCAACATTAGCCTGATGGGATTTGAATTGTTTGGGGGCTCAAAGGGTCTTGAATTAACCAAAGGGACTGGGCCCGGAATCCTTGTCCCATGGAAGAAGGAGTTATTTCTGTCTCCGAGTGGAGTGGAACAAAACCTTGAACAGCCTTGAGTCTCAGCAATAGAGAGGAGAAAAGCTAAGTGACTTCCATGAGGAAGGAAAGGGAGAGAAGAGAGGAAGAAACCAAGGGACTCCTGTTCAGAGACAAGCTTCTGTTTTTAGAAACCTCAGAAGTATCTGCTGTGGTCTCATACAGCTGAGTCAACTTTTCAAAACAGTCAGCCAAGACAACCATTAAAATAATCCTGAATGAGCTATCATTTTTACTGAAAAGGGTTTGTCCCTATAGATTTGAGCATCAAACCTTTATTTCAGTTCAGTACCCTGCCTCAGTTAGAATTCTAAGATTTGGGAGGAGACTGTTTTGGACAGTGGGAAGTCCAGGTTTCGTTTCCGTTCTAAAACAAGGATCTTCATGCAGCGAGTGACCAGCAGTAGATACTTGGTTTCTCAAGGCCCCTCTAGCCTCCGGAGATGTTGGGCTGGGCTGCTGGCTTGGGGACATCCTTGGCAGGATTTTGGCGGCTGGAATTTCTCTCTTTGTTCCACAGATTTCCATTCTGGGTTCCTATATCTTTACAATAATGAATCTTTGTCCTGTTCTTAATTCTCCACCTCTCCCCATGCTCCAGCAAAAAACAAAAGTATTTCTGACCATTCTTCCTACCACTAACTTCCTAGTCTATTGGTGCCCAGATGTGTGTGTGTGTTGGAGAACTCAGGTTCGTAATGGGGAAGTGAGGAGGAAACAGTGGTTCTTACAGAGAAATCATATTCTCTAAGTTGGCTTTTGCCCCTCCTGTGTCACTCCTGAGAAACCTACCTAGGAAAAGATGTTCCTCCCCACACTTTTCTCTAGTTCTGAAAGTGATTGTGGGAGATTGTGGAAATTGACTCAATTTTGGCATATACTCACTACTCTATTAGAATTTCAACTTTCCCTTTTTCTTTTTTGCCTCTCTCCATCTCCTTTCTTTTCATCTCATTTTCCTCTCAGTCTGGGCCTTTCTTCCCCTCCACCCCCACCACCTCCTCTCAAGTCTCATTCCCACCCCAAACTTGTAAGGGAAATTGCCTGACCTGGAGCCTTTATCCACACAGGTGATATTCCATAATGTTCCTCTCTTGTGCTGCCTTAGTACTAGGATGCTAGTGGGCTTCCTCCATTGGCCTCTGAGATAGAGTTTTCAATATCCAGAAGAGACTGGGAGTTTCTGAGAGCATGGTTGGTTGGGTATAGGGAATGTGGTGGGGTGGGGGTGGGGGGAATCTCAGCAGGCCTCACATTTTGGAAAACAAATTAAACGAATTGTGAAGTTTGAACACTTGTATTGGAATGGGCAACAGGGGTCCCAGAACAAGGTGTGTCTTGGCCAGGGCTTATAGCTCAGGCCAAAGCTTGGCAGGGGAAATGCTTGGCTCAAAGCTCTAAACTCCCAAGTCTGTGGGAGTGGGAAGTTCACACAACCAGCTCCCTGCCCACCACAAGCTTAGTCAGGGTGGAGACAACTGTCTTGATAATGGCCTGTGGCTGTCCACCCACCCATTCTAGGTTACAGCAGGCCCCGGAGAGTCACAATTTTAGTGGGTTGTACTTCCCTGCACTAGACGGAGTTTCTATCAAACACATTCTTCTCCCCACTTTCCAGAGCCGGCTTAGTTTGAAGTCTGTTTACTTGTCCCAGGGAAAGGTGAATTCACCCCCGTCTTCGGATAGGACCGAAACAAACATGGCCTTGAGCTCCTCTCTCCATCAATCAAGCGGGGTCTGCCAGCTCCCGCTCCTAGGGGAGAGGTTACTGTAGCTGCAGGAAGCGGCCCTGGAACACAGTCTGAAGCGTCTTGAGAGGGAAATCGGTGCTCACTAGGCTCAGCGAAAGACTGCAGCCTGGGGACACACCCCCACCCCACTCGCTGGTCAACCTCTGGGAAGCCTGTCGTCGTCTTCTCCCAAACTGACCTCCCCAGAGGTTTCCAGACTTTCCGGCCCGGGTAGGCTCTGCCTCTCAGGAGGAGAAATCAGCCTGCTGATGATGCCCCTGGCACTGAGGCTCCTGGAAGAGCCAAGACGCTTCCCCAGTGTGGGGGGAATGCTTCTTGCCCTGAGATCAGGAAGAAGTTGAGAGCCCTCCGCCTAAGCACCCCACCTATCTCTAGGCCCCGAAGGCTATGGAGAGTGGGGGATATTTTGCAGACGGCATCCCCCCTTCCTCCTCTTCCCCACCCCCACCCAGTCTTGTAAACACGAGGACTTTCTCGAGAGCCCTGGAGAGCGGCTCTAGTGGCTTCGGGGCCTGAAACCCCAGGCTTGGCTTGTTTGATGTTTAGCATCCCAAAGCGGCTCCCCAACCCCGCCCCAGCCTGGGAACCCGGAGCTGTGGGTAGGGGAGGCAGGAAAGCAGCCTTCTCAGCTGGCCAGGCCAGGCACAGGGCCGGGCGCAGGTCAGCGGTGAAGCGAGGGACAGAGATGCTCTGAGCAGGGGAGAAGAGACTGGGTTGCCGCCGCCCCCAACCCAGACACAAGCGTGTACAGTTGGAGTCCTCAAGGCCTCGAGGCAGGAATGCCTCAGCCGCAGGGCAGCGAGCTCTGGGACAGGAGCTAGCCTGGTGGGAAGTATCTTGGGGCCCCGCGAGTGAAATCAGAGCCAGGCGGGAGCTGACTCGGAGAAACGCTCTGAGCACTTACTCCTGGAGGCGGGGGAGGCCGCGAGCGCTCCAGTCCAAGGGCCTTGCAGGAGTCATCTTTTCCCACAGCTTAGAGCTTGGCCTTTCAAAGGGGAGGACCAGCTCGTGAACCTTCGCAGGGATTTCAGAAATCCTCCAGAGTCAGGGTTTGGCCAGGTCTGCACCCAGGTCTCCGATTTTGAGACCCTAGAGAAGAATCTCAGACTTCAGAGGCCGCGCGCGCACTCTTCGAGCGCGCTCACCGGCTATGGGTGTCGGCGAGGGGTTATCTCCAGGCGCGAGTGCACAAAAGGTAGCTTGAGTCTCTACTCAGGCGACCCCAAGATAAGAGGAAATAGGAGCGGGGTTTCCTGACTTCCAACTCTTTAGGGACCAGGTAAGGTCAATGCTTTCTCTATTATGTCTTTATCTTAAAAGCGGGTCAATTTAAGATAACGGGTTGGGGAGGGAACCCAGATCTATGTGAACCGTGCTGATAAAGACTGACCCCTTTTCCGAACGAACAGCAAGCCAGGCAGACATTCATTTTCTATAAACAAGAGAGTTGTGAGAAGCAGCCTAGAATTCTGATCGAATGTCTCCAGTTTCCCTAGACATCGCTGCCTGCGGGCCGGGATTCCAGCTCCCCGCCCCCCGCTGCATTACCAGGACGAGGGAGCAGAATGAACTGGTGATATTATTTGCGGAGAAAGAGAAAGCCTGTTGGGAAATATGAATCTGAGATGATATGGTTCTTAGGCATGGTTTGTTGGCTTGTTTTGTTTCAAATGCGGCTTTCTTTTAGAATTGAAGAGAAGTGATAGACTTGAATATTGGGCGGGATGAGGTGAAATGCTTTCCTTGTTCAGCCAGATCCCCGTTAGGAGATGCTGGACACAGTTTTCCACGGGCCCTTCTCCCTCCCTGGCTAGTGTGTTTGTATTTGTGCAAGTGTGTACCTGAAGCTTCAGTTCACCCTTTGTGGGACTCAATTCAGGCTCCTGCCTTAACTTGGAGCACAGAAAACTTTCTGGTGACTTTTTGACCAGGATCTTCTGGAAGGATAGCATTTTCCCCAATCACCCTCTCTGGTGAGTTTGTCCACTCAAGTGGCTGGAAGAATTGAGTATGGGTGGGAGTAGAGGAAAGGATACCACCCTGTGTAGTTTGTGTTTTTCAACTTTCCTCAATGATTCACGTGGAAACCAAGAGAAGCAGACTCAGCAACTTGACAACACAGCGTCTGCTTCATCTGAGCCCATGTATGAGGTGTCTGGCTGCATTTCTTCCTGATAGTGACCTAGTGTCCTACTTGGAGGGCTTAAATCTAAGCCCCATGCTTCTCACTTGATAATGTTTCCCATTTGGGCTCTGCTTCCTAATTATTGATTATCTTTGTTATTTCTGAATCCTAACAAAACATTGGAAATTCATTCATCTGCTTGCTTTTCCTTTCTTTTTTAGTTATTTGCAGGACAGAATATAAATTGAGTACTGTTAGTGTTCTGCTTGAAATGGAAATAAGCATAAATATTGCAGGCAAAAGGTCTTGTTAAAGAGGACTCTTTCCTTAACATACTATTCACATCTGCCCACTCTATATGTAGATGTAAATAGCTCGATACAGACACCTGACTGTATGTGTGTGTGTGTGTGTGTATAGAGAGAGAGAGAGAGAGAGAAAGAAAGAGAGAGACATGTAGCTATCTTACATATCTTTTAGAGGTATATTAAAAGAAAAACATTTTCTATAGGATTCTCTTAGAAGATCTTGCAGATCTTTTTAGATGCAAGAAAGTTGGATGTATTCATTACCTCAATTAAATGGCATATAAACCAAGTTTCCCTTAAAAAATCAAGTAAACAAAAACTTTCCTTACTTTTGCCCATTTTAAATGGGGATGTTAATTTCTTTTCATGTGAAAGTCCAGAAATACCAAAATTTGGTATTTAGTGGAAATACCAAAATTTGTTCTTAAAGAAAATGAACTTGTTGTCTGAGACATAAAGTTGTAGATGGGACTTCTTGCTTGAAGCAATGTATAACAAAAATTGTTGTCATTTTGCACACCTACATGATCCACTAATAAAATTTGTTAGTATGAACACAATTGCCCAGCTAACAAAATCAACTAGAAATGTTTCTTACTTGCTGTAAATGTCCCCTATAAGGGTATATACTTCCCAGAGTAGTGCAAAAATGAGGGCTGTTCCGAATGCAGTCCACAGCAAGAAGTTCAACTTTTTCTCCTCCCACCCCGCCACCCCCATTTCCCATTGATCACTAGATGGAATTATCAACAATAGGCTGTTGCTAGTGGGGCATTAAACATTTAATTTCTAGGGGTTTGGGTCATTGTTGATAATATCATTTTAACAAAATCAAAGATGTCAAGCCATGAAAAGTGTCCTTGGATACCCTTCCCTTGTCGCTATTCCCTGGAATCATTTTGTAGAACCACTCCCAGAACAGTATGACCTCCAGTTTTCCTGGTTTTTGCCCTCCCAGTGCTGCCCCAGGAAGGTGTCCAAAGCTCTAAGAAAACAAGGGTTTATTTGGTCCGCGTGCTACCGATTTACCTGATCTCCCAACACACACGCGGCTGAGTGTGCGCGCGCAGATGGAAACCTAGGAATTACCGTAATGACACGAAGAGGACAGAGGGTTGGTTCTTCTGATCTGGTTGTTCCCTCTGCTCTAACCCAGGAGACTGGGTCAACGGTTTAACTAAATTTAGCTTTGCCTGGGTATAGAGCTAATCCTGTACAGTTAGGGTCCCTGTAAGACGCCCACCAGAGCACCAGGTTTCTAAACAAACTTGCAGTGGCAGGCTTTTTCAGAGAAGACTGAAGCCGCAGAGGATTAAACTTCTTCCCCGCCTGGCCACTCAACTGGCCACTCAATGGTGCCTTGAGGTCTGCAAGACCTGGGTGGGGACTGAGTGGGGGGGGAAGGTGGAGCTGGGCAGTGACAGCTTCTTCTTTTTCCTGAGTGTGCTTCAGAAAGAATCGCAACTCTTGCATCACAGATAAGCACAGAGCACACATCTCCACCTCTAGTCAAGGCAGGTAGAATTTGTAGGTAGTTCATTACTACCCATCAACCTGCAATATTACCTGAAATGTTGATTACTACTCTCTGGCAAGGCTGCTAAGGCTGAGGGCTGGGTATAGTAAACTTTGGTTGTGCTACAAAGTGCCATACCCACAACTCAAACAGCAGGTAAAGTTTAGAGAGGATCTGCACTCATATTGGTTTCACACTGAAGCAAACCACAGGGAAACCTTGGGGAATATTTAGCAAAAGTCAACCCATCCAGAGCCATAAAGTAACACTGGATGGATGTAAGGAGAGAATCTTTGAGAGCTAAGGAAGCACATAACATGCACAGATTAACAGTTGACATTAATTGCCCTGTATGAATTGTTTTCTAACTGCAATGCCACACCGAAATTATTGAAAATTCTCAACATGACTAAATACTTAGATTCTGTTTGCCCGGTGTCTGTGGAAGCTGGGTTTGTATGCATGTGATTTTTCTATGTAAGGAGAGAAGAAAGGGGGCTGAAAAGGAGGGGTGAGAAGAAGCAAGTCACAACTGTGCCTGGTGAATGTGGGGGCTTCTGCTAATGTTTGTTGGCAGCTGAGTGTCCTGGTTATAGCTGGACTTTGGGTCAAAGTGTTGGGGCAGGTGGACAAGTGTGTGGTGTGTAGTATATAAGGGGTATGTAGTGGGGAGAGGAGGGGAGCTGGGAGGTAGTGTGTGTACCACGTCTGAGCCGTAGACCAGTGACACAATGGCAACATAATTATCTAGCTGAAACATGCTCAAATGGCAAAAAGTTGTAAAATAGATCGACCTCCGGGAGAAGAGAACGAGCTGGTTACAGAGGTCTGCAGCCATCATCCTTTTTTCAATACATTTTAAACAAGAGGATCTAGGGAGTGATTCCGATTCAATACACATAATCAGTTTGCAAGTCTTATTTCCATTTGAAAACAGGGCCATTTGCAATCATAAGAGCCGGACACGCTGAAAGATACAGAGCGCTTTCCGAGCAGATGATGGGTGACAGAATCTGCAGGCAAGCACTAAATATTTTCTTCTAGTTTCAGACCTTAAGCATCAGTCTTTAGTCTCGACGTATTTTAAATCAAATATTCCTGTTGAATATATAATCTAATTGCTTTGAAAATCTTGACTTCATGGGGGGGGGACAAAAAAGGTGAGAGAAAGACCTTGTTTGTGCTTCCCCCTCGGTGCTGATTATTAAGTCATTTAATGAAGAGTACACGGGTAAGAGATTTAATGCAGAATCAAGTTTGTTTCTAAAGGGAGGACGACCGGAAGTTGCTCGGGTCTGAAATTCACCAGCTGGGGCCGCATAGCCTTCCCCGGGTATGGCTGGGGCTCGAGGGGCGTCTGCGGAGCCGCAGCACAGCTGAGACTACCAAAAAACCCAGCTCCCCGCCTCGCGCGGTCCGGCGGTTTCAAATTGGTTGTCAGGGATTTCAGCTAGAAGTGTGGGCACTTAAAATCTGGCCTCTCGTCGAAGAAAGTTTTGGTTTCTAGTACCAAGATTAGCAAGCAGCAGCCCATACCTTCCACTTCCTGCCGGCGGCACCCCAACTCCCCCTCCTCAACCCACGTCCAAGGCCTCACCCCGCCCACCCTAGGCCTTGGCTCTAAAGCCCAGCCCACTGCCTCATTCCTCGCGCCCGGAACCTCCGCGGCTCCGCGCCGCCTGCGGACTCACCAACTCCTCCTGGATACTACACCTAGAAGACCGGTGTGCAGGTGTGAAGAATTTCCCATGAATTTTGACTCTAAAATCTATAGCTATTAGTTCACTGGGACCATGACGATGATCTAAACCCTAACCTGAAAGGATCTTTTAAAATTCAATCTTTCCTTGAACGAATACACAAAATACTGGTGTTTCCCTGATTCGTTTTCCTAAGGAAAAGAGAGATTCCGTCTTTGCCCAGGTACCAGCATCTAACGAACTTTTTAGTTGGCTGAAACATAATGTAATAAATAGTACGTACTTATTGCCGATTCCATTTTTATTTCAAAAGGGATATTTTTATTAATATCCCTCAACTCCAGTTGGTGCCTCCTAGACAGGTGTTATGTTTTTAGACGTTCTTGCAAAGCATTTTCGCTTCTGGGAAGGTATCAGCAGAACCAGTAAAAGGGGGCGGGGGGGGGGAGGGATCAGCACAGTTCCCACTGATTTGCCCAATTTTCTGTGAAACTCATCCTATAAGCCACGGTGTTGCTTTTAACAGGTGTTAAATTATAGGGACCACAAAGATCTAAAAACATTCTTCACACAATCAATCACCCCAACTGTAAACTCTTTAAATATTTTCCCCTCTCTAAACCCATTCTGTGGATAAGCAAGAGTGTTCTGAGTCACTAATCCACCTTGAGAGAAAGGGGAAAGTCTGGCCTCCCACAATGAGGCTCCTTCAGACCCCCTATTTCTGCACAGGAGCAGAGCAGCTAGAACTCCTACAACTGACAGGAGGTAAGGGTGAGGCTGGACCAATAGGTCCCAATCTGCTAGGTTGAAGGGAGTGAGTTCACCTGCTTGAAGACAGGACCCCAGCCTAAGCTAGACTTAGTAGACAGGGAGGGTTCCAAGGAATGTGTCCCCAGAATAACAGAAAGCCAAAGCAGGCTCTCTGAGCAAGAAGTTTAGTTTTCTGAGAGTCCCACAGAGATATGGTGACTACCACACCATATCCAGGCGTCGCTGTTGATTTGTGCTGATTCCATCCCACCCTCTGGGAACCAGCGACCAACAGACAGGCTCAGGATCCTGGTCCAAGTCCTCAGAAGCAGTCGCAGTCAGGGAGAAGCCTTGGCCTGCCTTCCTCAAGGAGCCCGCTCCCTGTTCCCCCAAGCAGATGTGGAAGGCACTCTTCAGGAATCAAAGATCAACTGCAGGAGTATTTTATTCTTGTAGTTATAACCTGATGTCACTTTATTACCTACTTTTCATCTGCTTCCTCATTTTCCATTTCTTCATTTCAATTGTTATGTTTTATTTGCTTTCTTGTCCAATTCCAGCCTCATAGCTGCAGCCTTGCTTCACAGACAATTCTGTGTCATTTTCCTAATGTCAGTACTAGAGGGAAAAGCAGATAAAGTGGATGCACTGGGCCACAAAGAATGAGAGCCAGTAGGGCCCATATGGGAGGCCAGTTGGAGGGTTAGAAGACCAGAAAACCGCCAAGGTCAGTCTATCAGAGGACTAGGGAGAAAAAATGACAGAAGCAAAGAGAAGCAGCAATGCAGAGAAATTCAATTAATGTCAGTAGATGGGAAAGAAGGAATACAGCCTCGACCGGAGGCTTGCCCCCTGGCCTGAACACGCATAGAATGGCATGGGGAGGAAACCGATGTGTATATATAGTGGTCTGTCTGTGAACTGAGAGGCAAATTTAGCAACTTCTTCTTACCTCCTGCCAGACCGTAAGAATAGTTGCTTTCTTACCAGAGCAAATCAAAGGGCTGCGGGGCTGAGGGACCGGACTGAAGTTCGCCTTCCAAACTCCAGCCTGCTCCTCCAGCCTGGCCAGCTCCGGGCTCTGCACCTTGGGGAGGAACAAATTCTGGGCAACCAGGGGGCAAAGGACGAAGCTCCCGGAAGAAGAAATAGTAGCTTGAAGAAACAGAACAAAAATCCTTTCTCACAAGTACTCCCTGAAAATGGGAAGGGGACCTTAAAAAAGAGGGAGCCTCTCGGTCTTTCCCGGCCCTGGCTTTTGAACAGCGCCCCCTTTCGTCCCTGCGAGCGCGTCCTCGAGGGAGCGCCACGTGGAGGGAGCCCCCCAGCTGCTCGGGAAAATGGCAGGGCGATTCCGCTGGGGAGCCGAACCCGCCCCGCAGCCCTCACCTTTGGGTCCTGAGCAGCTATCTCTAACAGAAGGCGGGTTGGGAGGGCGACACAGCCGAGCAATGTCCTCCAGGGGGCGGGCGGCGTCTCCCCTAGCGATCCCAACCCTGGGCCGGGCGAACTCCCCCTATCGCTCCCTGCGCTGCCGGGGTTCCGCCGGACTTTCTCAGCTCCGAGCCCCGCGACCGAGGCGCGAGAGGAGTCTGGGGCCGGCGCGACCTCCTGGGCTCTGCCAGGCGGAGAGGAGCAGGGAATGTTCCCACCACACAACTCGTCGCGTTCGGACTTCGCTAACCCCCACCCCACCCCAGACCCCGCCCAGTCCGCTTGGGGGCTTCCTCGAGGGACTTTTTTTTAAGGGTCTCTCACCCCCAGCCCCCACTGTGATGTGCTTTAGCTGCAACACAGTAACCCTTCGAACTCCCCAGCGTGACATTCACTGTGTCAGGAGGATCTTACTGGGTTGGTGACGCTCTCGGCCAGTGCGGCCCGGCTCCCTCCCCACGGCCCCGCGGCGGCCGCGAGATCCGAGGGAGGGACGCGGGCCAAACGCCGCTCGCGGGCGCCGGGGGTGGCTGCCCTGACTTCCCACGGTGGGCGCCTACCGCTCCGCCCCAGCGGGGCGAGGCCGCCGGCACCCCGAGCCCCCACACGGTGGCGGCTCGACCGTCGGGGCTTTTCCCGGGAAGGGCCGGGCGCCACTGCACCGAGTCGGTCCGGCCAGTCCAGACGCCGGCGTCCTCCCTCTTCCACCAGCGAGTTCGCCCTCCCTCCCGCATTAATAGTGTTCGATAATTTCGGAGGCAAAGATCTCCAACTTTGGGGGGAAATTGTTTCATCTTTCCTAAATTCAGAAACGGAGTCTTCAAAAGTCTTAATGTGTGTTTATTTTTTTTTCTAGCATTCAAATGAATGCGAAGCCACGAATCGAATCCCATCACTCGTTTGGGGTTAGCGTCTCCCGATATTTCACACGGAAAACAAAACTGGGTCCCCCTTATTTGTACTTGTCCTTAACCTTTGCGGCAACTGCTGTAGATAAGGCTCTGTCCATTCTCTAATAGATTTTACCAGGGGCTGGTGACAGAGAACTGATTTCTTTTCTATTAGGGTTTAGCACATCTTTGTTGAAGGCCTGTAGAATGACCAGGGATTAGATTTGCATCTCTTAGACGCCCTGTGTGGTCTTTGTGCGAAGCTTGTAACTGTTAAAAATGACTTGTTAGGAAGCGTGTGGGCTCTCATCGCTCTCCTTTTGACAGAATGATTGTGAAATTCAGATTGGCCCTGTAGGATTTAGCCCGTAGATTCCACCTGAACCCTAAGCAATTAGACCCTAATCTCACTGCAATCATATTTGAGTTAGGATTTGTTGCACTTTGTTTACTTCAATTAAAAGCAGGGAATATTTTCCCCTCAGCGTTTAAAGTGAAATTTCTAAGCGTAAAACCTTAGGACTTCTTAGAAATTGTTTTGGTGATGATGGGGATTTCTTTTCTATCTGATTTTCTCCTTGTCCTCTCTTCAGCCCCTCCCCCATTTACTTAAGTCTTCTTTCTTCCCGGTTGCTCGCTAATGCTGGAGCATCTTCTCTGGAGTTGAATTCAGATCGCGTGGGAAGAACCGCCTCGAGATAACGCCCAGCTGCGAGGGGCTCCCCAAACTCCAGGCTTCTCCCAGACACCGACGCTGCCACCCCTCCGGCGCGGAGCTTTCCCACCCTCACCGGCCTGCGGGCTGCTCCCTGCGTGGGCCGCGGGCAGTGGGCGCTAGTCCCGCGTCTTGCTTTCTGCCGCGGAGCGGACACTTCTAGGGAGCGTGGCGCCTGCGCGTCTCCACTGCGGACGCGGCGTGGTCAGTGCGGTCTCGTGTGGGTCCCGGAGCTGCCCGAAGGGGCCCACTGATGCCTCGACGTGGGCTGAGCTTTGGCGGGGCGGCTAGCTGTTAGCACAGTCTGCGCCGGGGCGGGGGGAAGATGGTTCATCTCTGCCGAGACTTCCCTTACGCGGCTGTGGGCTCGCACCGCCAGGCTCGGGCGGCCTTCCAGGCCCGCCGCGCCTCGGGCGGGCCTTTTACCTCTCCTCGCCAGGCCCGGGGGGCCCTCAGAACAGGCCTCCGGGCACTGCCGCCTGCCAGGCTTGGAGGGCCAGAAGCCCGGGTAGTCAGGATCTCAGTTCTCAGGATTTTTAACCCCAATGTCTTTCACAAGGATCGCCAGCTATTACTGCACTGGCGAGTCAGATCTCTTTAGTAGTAGTTCTTGATCTGTGGTGAGTTTATCACCTTCATTTTACTGGCGCGACTTTGTCACTTTTATTCCCTCAGAATATCTCTTCATTTGGGAAATACATGACAATGACAAAGGTTATCGGTTATTTTCCATTTTGATTCGCGACCATTTACTTGCTCCTAATGGGTTTGATTCGGGTCCCAAAACGACTGCTTCACCTCTCTCAGGTCTCTCAGTTAACGCTAACTTCCGAGCTCACGTAGGATGTAAACACGAGTAATTTTCTGGCACAGAGGACGTCAATGCCGTTTATTTGAGGCGGGGGGAGATGCCACTTTTTAAACTTCCCCATAAACTTTCTCCTAGCAAGTACTCTCATTGTCACTTGTCACAGGGAGACTTAAAAAAAAGTTCTTTGTGCTTGATTCCAAAAGAATGGAGGAAAGCCAGCCCACAACCCAACTCTCTCTGCCTTTGTAACTAAAACATTTTAAGTGAGGAGAAAGTACTTTGTTGACACTAAGTTCTATATAAATGTAGAGCAGTGCTAACTGGTTTAAGTAAGTGGTGTTCCCTTCCAATATTTTCCGAGGTGGAGTCTATTCTAAATAGACCCATCTCTTTGGCCAATTCTTGTAGCTAATTATTCTTCACTTCATTAAGAATTCTCAAGGATCCAAGGGAATAAATAAAGGAATACTCTGCCCAGCCTTTGGAGGAGAGTGGGTGGGAATGTTGATTTTAGGGGTATGGAGGAAGAGAACAAGGTTGTGATACTCTCTTTGAGAGCTACCAGGAGAAGTCTTGATCCATGGTTTGAAAATCCCTGCCTTAAATCAATCCTGTGTGCAGTTTAGTGCAGTTTTTCATTTGTGAATAGGAACTCTTAGCAAAACCCTAGTGTGACCATGACAATTGGGTAATCACACACAAGGCATCTTTGCTAATGGAGAGATTGTGTAAATATGTTTCTAGTGAATACACAGATAACAGTCACAGTGGAAGGGTCAGGTGCCACAAATCATAGATTACTCTGCCAAGGGTTGCCAGCCATCTGAGGCTTGGAAGGACATTAACTGCCTTTGCATTCTCAGAATACGCTCCTCAGTTCGTGGTGATTTCACTTACTTGACCCTACTTCTTTTATTAAAAAGCTGGCAGGCACAATTAAGGGCAAGCAGGTTGGCTACCTATCCTTCTGGCAGCTCTCCAATATTCCCATTTAGCTGCCAGGAGACAAGGAGAGGAGTGAGTCAGTCATGCATCCTGCAGTATCATCTAGAAGGTACTAGGGAAACTTCAGTGGTCGCAGGCAGGTCCACCATCAGCCCCATTTCTTAGTCTTCCACTCCATACATGTAATAAGTCACTCCAGGGGAATTCACTGGTGGGAAGGACAGGGAGGGAAATGGTAAGAAATGACTTAGATACAGGAGCACTCAGGCAGTTTCTTTGGAGAGTAAGCTGTAAGTGCATTACTTGAAGTCCCAGTTTTGAAAACTGCCATAAATAGAAATAGGCTTCTCATTACTAACAGGAAACAAAAATCAGGAGAAGGATGCCTTATCTGATAGTAGTAGGGTGAAATATCAAGAACTTCTAATGAAATTTGGAGGTTATCACTTCTTGTCAATAGGGCAAACATCTAGCTTTTTACATTTGCTTTAATAGATACATTTCTGCTACCTTGATAAGATTTAGGCACTCAACTTTGAGAGAAATGTGAAGTCAAAATTATGTAATAATAGTTTTTTTTTCCTACCTCAAATTGAACCAAACCAGTCGTCAGCAGTGAGGGACACTGTAAAAGCAAAACACCCTTCTCTCTCTAATATATGCATTCTTTTCTTCAGGATGTGAAAGCTAGGAGTAGAAGATAAAAGAATCACAATGGTCAAACAAGACTTCCTGGGTTCCCTTTGCTGGTAGCATAGGCCCTTTTCCCACAATCTCCATGGAAGTGGTTTGGGAACCTAGATAGAAATATCATGATTGAAGGTAAAGCCATAAACTTAACTTTTCCTAGCAGGTGCAGTGGAAAACAGACTAACCGCATCAGTGACTCCGTCTCTAGGGATTTGCTGTAAGATGCCTTAGAGCACTTTTTGAACTGAAAAGTACAATTCACTGAAGAATGAGTGTTCAGGAAGGCTGACAAAGTGTTTTTTTAGAAGAATATGATATTTTCCTAATATGTCAGGAGGTCTCCCGATGCAAGATATAAAAAACTATTTTTTTTCAAAATTAGACTATCATTACATTAGTGTATTCTTAAAAAATGAAGACAGACATTACTCATCCACATTACCAAGAGGGAAAAATATTTAAAAATCAGATGACAGATTTGTGCCTTATAATTTAAACAATACTGAATGGTGAACAATCTTCCAAGTTCATTTAGCAGGAATGGGAGAAAATCTCTATAAAAGTGAATAAAAAGAGATCTTATTGTACAAATATGCCTAACCCCCAATTTTATTAGCTTATAATCCAAATCATTACTTGCTCTTGTCACAGAGCCATTTTTATATAATGGAGTCATTTCACACCGTCAAGGAAACCAAAGTCTGTTTCTTTTTGTAAGTTTATGAAGAACTTTCTAATGACCCCACCCAAGACATGGATATTTTTTTGGTTGCTTGTTAAGTTATAAAGTTGAAATTTATGCTGATGAACATTTTCCATCTTGACTAACACTTCCTGCCAGAGAAGGTGTTTTTTTTTTTTGAGAGAACAGATAGAATGAGAATAGAAGGTAATTAAAGCTTATGTGATTTGCTAGTGGCCACACTTCACATACTTACATTTAGAACTGTAAACAAACATATTCTTTTTTTCCCCTTTGTATATTGCTATTAGTCAATTCCTTGTTTAGTGCCTGGCACATAATAGTTGCTCAATAAGTATTTGTTGAATGAATGGATCTATGAAACACTTTGTGAAATACTTTAACTTTACCTTGTTGTAATCTTTTCTGATACACAGAAGGTAAAGATAAGGGAGTATTATTAGCATTTTTCTATTTGAACAGAATTATTAAAATTCTAGGTGAGTTTAACTAAAAATGAAAAAGGCCCCATTCTATGCTAGTTAGCAAAAGAAAAATCTTGTGTTCACATTTCCCTGCCTATTCAAATGAGAACTATTTGCTGTAATGTTTAAAACAAACACCCCTCCCCAAGCTTAAATGAACCCTAAACATTAATGAATTGGAAAATTCTTATTCTCTTTTTTACATTCCAGACTTAAACTTTCCATGGCATACCTACCATATAAGACCTTTAAAACTAAAGGGCAACCATCTTCTGAAGTGATGAGACCAAACAATCATAAAGCTTATCATTTAGGAGATGGGGTGGGAACTGGCCAATGTGGTTTCACCTACTAGAAAGGAATTAAAAACTTGTGTTAATTGTTGATGATAATACCACATACGGAATGTAAGGAAGTCCAGTGCCCAAGAGGAATCTGTTACACAGGAGCAATGTCTGTTTTTACTATGTTCCCAACTTTTCATCCTTGGTGAGCACCCCTCACATTTGAGCAGGGACTGTAGCTATGGATAACAATGGACACAATGGAGTGGAGGGGGTGGGAATCAAAAGACTGGGTAGCTTCAGAGTTGGGATGCCCAAACCATGTTTGGAGTCACTCTTTATTGATTTGGGGCCTACATTAAGATGACATCAATGTTAATGGGAGAATATACTCCCAAATTCTTTTCTAATTTGAATTCATCCCATTAATGAACATGAGGTGATTATTTCAACTAGCAAATGTATGTGTATGTGCCAAGGATGTCCTGGCTTTAGGTGAGCAGTTTTCCTAGAAAACATCTGTATCTAGGCAGCATTTGCACAGCAAGATGGGGAAAAACAGTAGCAAACAACAGAACCCCCAAAAAGCTTAATCTCAAATCTGAGACCCATTTGTTTAAGCCTAAAAGTCCTCTTTTAAGGCATCCACTTGACGTGAAGATACTGCTATCACTTCCTGTACATATTCCAGCATGCAGTTACAGTGTTAGTGTGTTGCAGGTAACTCTTCAATTTGTGTTCCTGATAAGAAATGGAGCACTGAAAGGGAATGTCCTTTACCAATGTCTGGAATAATGGTGACCCACTGTTTGCCAAAGAATGCTCCTCTTCATTCACATGTAGATCAGAATTGATACTTTGCCACCAACCTTTTGCCAGAGTCAATTCATTATAGTGAGAGAGTGATTAAAATGTTGTACAGAGAAAGTAGATAAACAGAGGTCGATACAAATATTCTGTTGTTAATGTGATCCAGTCTGCACATTATATAAAAGAACTAAGGTTATTAAGGCTTAAAATTCTCTGATAAGAAAAAAATAAGGTGGTCAGTTCATTGATGTATTTATTCAGTCAGTTAACATTCACTGAGAGCTTACAACAGGCAGTGTATTTGGCACAGAGTAAAAATTATGTTTCTGACCTCAAAGATAGCACATTGGGGAAGACAGACATGTAAGTAGACAATTAGAATTCAGTGCAGTGAGTGAAATACTGTGAGGTCTATTCAAAATGCAGTGGGATCCCGGGGAAGAAGTACCATCTATGTTTGGCAGGAGGAGGCGAACAGGTAATGCTTGAGTTCACTCTTGAGGAAGGAGCAAAATTTTATCAGGCATTCCAGATGGTGGAAACAGCATATGCAAAGGCCCAGAGGCAACAAAAAGCATATCCAGGGAATCACATATAGCTTGTATAGCCTGCACAGTAAGTGGGAAGAAAGTGTTAGGAGTAAAATTGAAGGAGTGGTATGGGCTAAACATTTGGAATGCCAGACTAAAAAGTGCAGATTTATATTGCAGCAGCCATTGAAAAAAATTGAACATATTCAGGTATGAATTTTAGAAAGACCATGTGGTCAGCAGCCTGGAAAATGGTTTGGAAGAAGGGACAAATTAATTGACAGTGAGACTATATGGTAGCTGTTTTTAACCTGCTGGCTAGATGTAAAAGTGCTAAAGAGAACTCACTTTATTAAATAGCTACACATCCCAAAACCCTGGAAAGAATGGAAGCATAAAGATATTTCCCAAAGAGGCATCTTTTAAAGAAATTGTTGACACTAGGAAAAGATGCTGATTAATTTTGTATGTTCTGTACATACCTTATAGGATCAAGGCTACATTGCTCATTGTTTTTACATAGTTATATGACTATGTAAAACTGACATCCGCCTGAATTGACATTTCTATTTCTGTACTGAAAACTGTGTAGTGTTGTAGAAAGATTGTCCCAGGAGTCAAGACTTGGCTCTAGTTTAGCTTTCCATCTTAGCCTTTGTAAGACTTTGGAAAGGTCACTTTACCTTTTTTTGGGTTTCAGTTTCCACAGTAGTGAAGTGAGAGGCAGTGTAAGTTATTTGTATTGCCATTTAAAAGATATGATTGCCATTCTATGATTTGTAACTTTGTTTGTGCTTATTTATCTTTCCCAATGTTCATTTCTTACGTTATCTTAATGATTTTACTCAATTGTAATAGGAACAGAAACTTTTGGAAGATGTATTATTTAGGGCAAAATTCTGTTTTTATTGCATCACACCTAATACAGCTAACATTTTTCATGGAAATAGAATGTTAGTAGCTCTTTTGAAATTATGGCCTTTCTGCTATATGAGTCACAGTTTATTCTCATGTGAACAAGAGGACTATTTAATCACTTTCAGTATCAATGTGGTTATAAATTAGCCGTAATTTTTAGGTTATGACTTTTCCTGTCCAAAATGATTGTTTCCCAGCTCAGATGAATGTATGTTCTCAGAAAGACAGTGTATGGGTAAAATTGTGGCCCTTAAAATAATAGAAAGTGCACTGCTAATTATACTCTCATTCTAATTCTGCATTTCCTTGGAAACTTCCTGTTAGTTGATGCTCTTCTTTTATTTACTTATTTTTTCACTAAAGGGCCTGTTTACATTAGTAATATATCTCCTAGAAATCTCCACAACTTCATAGAATTTATTCCCACAAAACAGCATAGTACTGTTACTGTGCTTCAGAGACATGCAGGGGTCCCAGGGCAAATAAAAATGTTTTTAAGCATATGACATGTGTGAAGTTGATGAAAATTCATGACTTCTCTCAGGGCTGCTTGAACTTAAATCATCAGAAAAAGGTGAGTGCAAAGAATTTTATTGCATACTTTTAATTCTGGAATCCTTCACCTCCCTTGCTCATGGTCTAATGTTTTAACTCTGTTCTATTCAGTAGTCTGATTACAAAAATAAAAAAATTAGCAGCATGCTCTAAATTGCTTTTCAGAATTTCCTGCTTTAACCATCATTCAGATGTATAACTTTTAAAGAGGAATTGAAATATGGTTTGAGAATGTAATCACGTACTATAGAACATGCAAAATACATGTGAAAGACCACATGAGTGCTGTTAATTTAACTGATTATACTTTATGTTTTTGATATATTTTCAAGTTTATCTTTTAAAATTGAAAAGAAAATATTGCAGGAAATTTTCAGAGATTAAAAAAGCCAAAATGCTGTGGATATTGAGATCAGCTGTTTTTAAGTAAAAATCCATTCAAAGCAAAATAAAAGGCATTGTGTAGTGTGTGCCGGCTAAAACTGAGAACACAAGAGCATTGCAGTTAATTAGAACCAATCAACAGGATGCTTTGCAACATTTCTCACATCAGTGCACCACCTGATCTTCATAATACAAATTTCCCACAGTCTTGATGCAAAAAGGAGTAGAAATAAATATTTGAGTCTTTAAATATGTAATATATTTCAATTGTTCTCTCCAATAGTCATTTTTAGGGCATTGTTATGAAATAAGAACTTGAAAACCCCCAAGTATTCTGATTGTGTTTTAGGGGGACATTTTATTACATATTTTGTTTTAATTTTATGTGTTTGAACATGAGAAAAAATATCAATTTTTGAAAATAAAATGTGGAGCATGAATTTGAGTTATGTTTTTTATGTATGGTTGTTGTACTTGTGAAAGATAACTGGGTATTTCTACTATATCATGCATAATTAATTAGTATGCTACAAATAATGAAGTACTACATTATAGCTATTTTCAGATTAAAAGAATACTGAACTAAGTTAACTGCATTAACATCTATATCATATATATCTTAGAAGAATGTGTAATACTTAGAGCTTATATTTTCATGGTTCACTCAACACTTAGTTCTACTCAGAAGTTTTACTTTAGTTTCATTTATTCTACATCAGAAATTGTTCTACTAGGACAAAAATACTGCTTTTATAATATATTCATGAAGTTCATCATCTGCTCATTATAAACATTTTTTTCTTTTTTTTCCCCTGCATCCTGTGTGTGTGTGTGTACATGCGTGTGTGCGTGCGTGCATGACTGATTCTTTGTTACGTTGTCTTCTCACATTAAAGGTAGAGCTCCCTCTGGGCCAGAGGTGCTTCAAAACAGACTCATAAAATGACTTGTTAAAAATGTTTTACGTGAATCAAAAACATACATATTTTGATGATTGTTTATAAGTTTTTCTCCCTTGTAAAAGCTAATTTTTTAATGTCTAGCAGGTGCTCTTTTTAGAGGTAAAAATAGCTGTGAAACTGGTGCTATCAATAAGAGAATTGTCTTTCTAAACAAGTCAGTGATCATTCTCCTATATTTATAAACTACAACTTACTGACAGGAGCCCCCAGGGCTGTGGTCATCTCTTGCCTCTTGCCGAAAGGAAACATGCTTTACAAAATAACAAATACAGTCTGCTTTTGACTATTTTGTTTTTGTTTTTTGTTTGTTTGTTATGGGTGCTTTCTCCTTTTACATCACACAGATTTTTTTCTTTCATTCCTGAAAAAGCTTTCTGCTAAGTATTTTCATTCCTGAGCACTCATGTATTTCTGTAGAAAGAAAATAATAATAATTTTAAAGAACTGTCTTCTCTCTAGCATTAAACCTTTTTCTTTGTACTCTTCTCTGCACAAATTTGATCTACTTCACTGCAGGAGGGTGTCTCTTGCTTAGATTCTCTTTAGAAAATTTACTCTTTCTAATGCTTTAATAGAGACAAGTAGCTTTGATAACAAATACTTTTGAACACTCATCTTACAAATACAGAAAAGGCTATGTTAGGTTGTGAATATTTTCTTTTCTGACTAAAGTGCCTATTAAATGCACAGTAATATTTGTGTTTAAAATTTCAAAGTCATTTGCTGTCAGGGTTGGAGCATTAGCTCCGATGAAAAGCAGTTTCAAGAAATAACCGTCTGAAGCCATCTCTGTTGCATTTAGTTTGATTTATGGGAATTGGATTAATAATGGTCAAAAATGCATACTAGAATAACTCTGCTTATCTCTAATACCATTATTTCCTAAAGCAAACAATTTAGATAGAAAAGTCATTTGATAAAAATAATTGGTTGGGGTGAAATAGGATGCACAGTCTTCTGCCAGATAATGATTCAGCAGCTACCTAACCTTAGTGGTACTTCATTAGATGCAATTCTTATTCAGCTTAAAGTCTTAAGAAAAAGGTTATATTTATGTTTTTTTAAAAATACTCTATGTTAGGGAAGTAGAAAACTACAGGAGAAAGAAATAAAATCGCTAACAGAATTTTCTTGCTGTTACTCAATTCTTCAAAAATTTTCTTAGGGGACAGGAATGTCATATGTTTACTTTCAGGACAAAGGCACCCTTTAAAATGAAGAACTTAAAAGAAAATCTATAAAGAAATTTGCTTAATAAAAATTAGGCTGAGCTTTAGGTTGTAAAAATTCTCTAGATAACAAAATTTGAAAATAACTCAAATTTATGAACTTTAGAACTAACGTAGGATTAGTCTTCAGTAAAGAGCATCTCTTAAAACATAAAAACAATTATGGGCAACTTCTGGGATCCACTTTGGGTAACATGACCAGGAGCACATGTTTTACTGTTTTCTGTGGTTGAGCTGATTTACCTTGGGAGATAAGATAAATTATGTAACTCAGAATGTTTTCAGGTAGTGTGACTATATGCGGGACTAGTGTTATACAGTTAAAGACAAAAACAAAATCCTTAGAGTCCATACAGGATTAATTATGTATCATCACTATTTTTATTACTATTGTCATTTTGCTTTATAAATGATCAAACTACACAGGTCAGGAATTAAAACAATCCAGGTCCCTAGCAATGTTAAAAAGTGTTCTTTTAATAGTTTAGCAATTAATTAGAAATCCATTACATGTGATTCACTGATATTCATTTTTATGTCATAAAACTTACAGGTTTTACATTTATCAGGTTATTAAATTCTTTTAGCTGCACATTGTATTAAGGCAAAAATAATCTATTATAAACCTATTGTGTTTATGTAAGAGGATATTTACATTTATGTTACTTTTTAATAGGAAATTACTGAATTCAGTTTAAAGTCATTATTTTGTTAAAGTTGCAAACATTTGTAAAAATGTTTTATTCTGTGGTGAAAATTTCATAGGTACTCATAAATCTCTTTCTTGATTATTTTGTTTACTAAACAATTTTAAATTTCTTAAATATATAAATATATACTTTTAAGTAATGGATAAATAACTCAAAATTCAAACTCACTCTAATTAAAGTGAGTTTAAAATCTTCAACAAGATTATGAACTACTTACTTGACTTGAATTTGTTTGTCTTATACGTGATTTGACAGAACTAACTAGTGAAAACTAACCAAAACCAGAAATCAAGTGAGGGAATAGTCAAGAAGGAAAAAGGAAGAGTTGCAGGAAATGATATTTTCCCATCAGTGGATAGGCATGCATACATTAAAGGCATAAAAGGCAGCAGGGGGAGAAACAAAAGCTGTATGCTGAGGATTCTGCAAGTCTGAATTAACTAAATGGAAAAAACTGAAATCATTCTGCTTAAACTTGTTCACTAATAAAAGGAGAATCGCTTTTGTTAAATATGCTTGGTGTGATTATCAAGCAAAAATTTTTCCCCAGACATTTATGAATAAAACATGCATTTGAGCATTAGGTAAACAAACAATAAATGGATGAGTTCAGTTGCAACATAATAACATTTTATTTAGAAAACATATATAATCATATTTGTATTGGCAATCCAAATTTAATGACTTCTTTCAGTAAAATTAAAGTGCCTCACAAATAACATCTTATGCATAAGGATTGCTTATTCTTTCCCATTTTTTCTATTTTTTTTTCAAAGAGACAGATTTTTAAGGTCTCTGCTGCTGAACCATACATAAATCGGATGAAGTGCGATTTCCCAGAAATTTTTTTTCTTCTGAATCATCTTAATCTTAGGTTACAGATGTTGTGAAAATAAAATTTAAAATACCTCCCTGGAACTGAGGAAGAAAATGTCAAGCCTAGATTGGCTTGGGCTAATTTGAACAGGCTCTGTGTGTAGCTGAACCACAGTCTTTGGCTTATTAGCCATTTCATTAACACAACATCTTCTGTAAACTATGAATGAGAAGAAACCATTTACAATAAGGAAAGCAAACAACAGAATGAATTTCCTCTGTTGGTGTTTTATAAGACTGTTAAACAGAAAATGGAGGGAAGAACTCTCTTTAGACGATATCACTTAATTAAGTAAAGCATCCTAATCAGAGTCCCCTCCAATTGTAATGACTGTAGGGAGTCAAGTACATTTCTGTCTATATTAGAGTATCTAACTGCAATGATTTATTGATATTTATTTTAGAAGTACAACAAAAAAGCAATAAAACAGAGGAAGCAGGAAGAGAAGGAATATGCCATTGCTTACTGCAGGTTCAACCAGAGCACTTCAACAAAACTTCTGATTTTCTCATGGGAGGTTTTGCTTTCTAAAATCGGAGCACACCTTTAGATGAGAATGTTCCTCTCCTGCATTTGACTTTCTAAATATTCACTGAGATGATTCTTTGTCCATTGGGTGAATCATTGATTCACTTTCTTCACTGTAAGAATCACTGCAAATGAGTGGATGAGCACCTGCTGTTTTCTGCAGTGACATTACTGGATTGCATTCTATACTGATTTTGGTCTTAAAATACAGCCTCTCTGTATGGGAGAGAGATTTGAGGAAGGAGAGTAAATAACCTGTATAGGCAGACAGACATTGGCTGCCCTCCAAGCTGCACACAGCATAAACCTGTTTATCTGCACATTTCATAAATCACAAAAACGTGAATAATCAGGCGAGCAACTGGTAAGTGATTCACAATAGGGAATCTAACCAATATTCTGATGTGAGGATACTATGATGCTAAGACATTGGGGGCAAATAGACTTGGATTGTAGGAACTGCACATAATAAAGTTGATTAGTGGCTTAAAGGAGAAAATGTTCTGTACCAAAATACATCTGAAGAAGTATTCCAACCGTATGGACTTTAGTTGGGTATTTATGTGTAAGTTATCTGAAGAATTGAGTTCAAAAATATACTTTCGCCCATGCCATTCCAGTAATTGGGGCCAATGTGCATTTGGACTTCACCTTAGTTATCAAGACCGCTTATTTCTGGATACCCAGATGTAAATATTGGAGGCCAGTACCTTACAACCCCAAATTATACCAACACACACACACACACACACACACACACACACACACACACACATAATTAATTTGCCAAACATTCTTAGGACCTATTTATCTTGTGGCAGCAAGCTGTTCTTAGAAAGTTACATTCATTTTTATAATTATAGAAGATGAATTGTTTGGTAATAACTGAATCAGGCAAGAAAAACTAAAATTAGTGCTCCACCGCTACCTTATTTTTTCTTAATTTCTGTTATTTTTTTCAGTTGCTGATCTTTAACACATGTTTTCCTTATTTTGATGATGAGTATGCTTTAGTATTTAGTTGTGAAATTGAAGTCCTCTAAAGTTTTAGGGTTAACCTTAAAAGTATGCTTTGGTCCTGAAGATTTCTTAAGAGAGTTTATGAATTTCAGGCTGAGATTACCTCCATAAACTAGACGTGATTATAATCACAACAAGGTGAATTATTCCTTTGTTTGATATGTCTTACTACACAGAAAATGTAGGTGTATGTACATTTGCAAATACAAAATGCTATTTCAGACAGAAGAGCAATCATGCAAAATGCATTTGAATTAATGTTGTACATGCCCCCTCCCTTTTTTTCTGGCTTGCATAGAGAAAGGCAATTTACTGAAACTTTGTGACTCTGGAAAACTTTTTTTAGATTAGTAGCCAAAGACATCATCACCTTAGCAACAGAAAGTCTTGGAAAAGGTAAGTAGCCTGGACGTTGATGTTCCAAACAAAATTTTGCTATATTCATGCTTCTTAGTTAAAACCTTGCCTCAAGCAAACCTGTGTTTGAGTATATTGCCAATTGTATCTGTCAATTGTTTTTTTTTTTTTTTCTTGCCTTGACATTTTCTTGTCTCACTTCTTGTCTCAGGTTCTCTTTCTTCAGGATCAGGCACAGATATTGACTGAAAGGCTCCAATTATCAGGATTTGAAAACCTAGTATCAGAATCTACTACTCTGTGTAAGTCTGCCCTGAGCAGTCTCTTGTTTACCAACAGGATATTTGCAATATATGAGCACATTTTCTTCACTTCTCACTGACCTTGTAAAATATGAATTGTCTCCATTATCTTAAGTCTGTTGCCTGAGAAATCTTGCTGAAACACAATATTAAAAATGAAAATACATTCCTTAAAAGATACATGCAGTTAAGTGTCAAGGGGAACTTCATGGGTGTTTAAAGTGATATTAAAATTATTGATAACCCCGTAACAACTTGAAGACTCAATACACTGACTTCTGTAATTACAGAATATTTAAAATTTTCTGTATGAGTTGGATTTTGAGTATATATCCAGAAAGCTGGAGTCAGTACTTTGAATCTCAGTTAAGGCCAACCACAACTCTTTACTCGTCCATAAGGAACTCTTGGCAGGGGTTCCTCAAGTGATGGTTATTTGAAGTCAAAAACAACCACAAAACTCTGTATTAGTCTATACACTTAGGAACCTAAGAAATAATAGACTGGTTGCAAGTGAGTCTTTTAAATCCAAAAGCAACACAAAACAGGATATAAAGTTTTCTTAAAAGCTCCTGTCTTACCTCCAAGTCTCCTCAATCCTATTTCCCAGTGGTAACCATCAATAATAGTTTAGTACATATATTAACATATTTTTTACTCATATATAAATATTTCCTTCTTTAAGTAACAAAATATGTATTTACTATTCTGAACTTTCTTTTATTCACTAAAGTAATGTGTTCTGGTTATCATTCCATTACCCACACACGATTCTGCCTCGTTCTTCTAGCAGCAGCACAGGAGAGCAAATACTTCGCCATGAAGGATATGGCCATTCCCAAACTGATGGAATTTGAGGGTTTTTTTTTTAAAGTCTTTTTGTTTTTTTCAAATATTACTTCAGTAAACATACGTAAAAATAAGCTGATATGGCCACATGATTGATCTAACCAGAGACATGGTACCAATTTACCTTTTGTTGACAGTTTTTGACAATGGCTAAAAGGATGTCTGTCTGCCTCTTCATCTCTGCAAATGTCGATGCACAGTTCCGTGGCAGCTGGGGTGGTTAGTGATGACCGAGTAGGAGGAGAGGGTGCTGGTATGGCTTCAGTGCCAAGATAACAGCAAAAGATGGAAGGGGCAGCACTGGAGTGGTGAACTGGTGGGCGGAAAAGCTTGAGAACAGTTTACAAAAGGGTCTAAGTTTTATCCATGCCCTTTGATAGACACTGTGAAGAGTCTTGGAACTGCGAAGCAGAATCAGGAGCCATTCATACACATTGTCATGAAAGGGAAGTAAAGCTAAATTAGAACTGTGTACACATACATACATACTCACAATCTCCCTTGATGCTCAGGTTCTAATTCAGGAGTTCTCTAGGCTTCCTTTCCATTTTACTATTCAGCTACTCTGTGTATAATTAACCCAGAAAATTTACATTGACATTATCCCAAACTCTTGGATTTGAAAAGACACCCTCATCTTTGAAACTTCCACTCCCCTTACAATATTTTCATCTTATCTAGCATCTTATGAGTCCCATTTTTTTTAAAGATTTATTTATTGATGCATACAAGAGCTGGGGTGTAGGCCGGAGGTGTGGGGGTGGTGAGAGGATTTACCAGAGACAGAGTGGGGGGTAAAACAGGTGGATCTACTGAAATACACTGCTGAGGGGAGCAGCGGGCAAGACAGGAGAAATCTGCTATGCCACATGGGTTAGCCCCCTGGCTGGGGATTGAACTTGTGCTACAGTGGCTGCCAATAGCTTCATAGTACTGAGACTTAACCCCTTGTGCCACCAGGGAGGCCCTATGAGTCCCATTTTATCCTTAAATAGAAACTCCAAAGTGCCTCTTCATCAACACCCTAAGTCTCAGCCTTTTGAATTAAGGTGTTCCTTTAATGTTCTCAAAGCTATAATTATTCTAGGAAGTTTAGTTTGCTGTACCTAATATGCTGCATTACCATATTAGGTACCTATGGTAGGAGCTGTGGATGAGTGAACCACAGTTCATGCCTTTTAGAAGCTCATAAAATAGTGAGGAGACAAGAGCACACTAAAATACTGGGTTCTCTTTGGTAACTGCTAGAACAGAGGTATTCCACCAAAATTCTAAGTAGTCCCACTTCTGGAAATGTATCCCATAGATATTTCTGTGCATGTACAAAGGGCACATAGACCAGCTGTTCACTGCAGCTTTGTTTGTGGTGATGAACTATGCAACACCCAGAGAGCCTCTATAGGATCTTTCTGTGCTTTCTATTTGCTGATTTGGAGAGGTCTCCAGGACATATTTTTATATGAAAAAAACAAGCTGTAGAACTTTTATAAAACAAATGTTGCCCTTTGTATAAGAAATGTAGGAAAATAAAAAGACTCATTAATGTTTGTACACACACACACACACACACACACACACACACACGCATAAAAAGATCGAAAGATGCCACAAGAAGACAAAACAAGTGCTAACCTATAGGGAGTATCAGGGACTAGTGCAGTGGATGGGGAAAGGAGTGTAAAATAAGGCTGCTTGATGTATACCTCTTCACATCATTTTAATTTTTGAACCATGAGAATGTATTGTCTATTCAAAAACTATATTAAATAAATTTAAATTTGGAAATAAAACTCCCTTCTCAAAGCTCTAAATTCTCTGAGGTGTTTGGAAGTTTCTAACTATATTTACTTGACAGCATCACATGTGACTGGACAAGGAATCTCTTACTAGGAGAAAGCAGCTTTCTAGAGGCCACTGGATTTTTCTTACCATATTTTTAGACCCACTATTTCATGGAAATAATTTTGAGCAGAGCTAGGAGGAAGATGACTATTCTCTACAGAGTTCTCAGAGATGGAATTTTTTATAAACAAGACATAGGGGTAATTTAGGAGCAAATTTCATCCTTTAAAAATTCTACAGACACGGGGCCTCCCTGGTGGCGCAGTGGTTAAGCGCTGCGCTGTGGAGCTGTCGGCAGCAGCGATGTGAGTTCGTCGCCCAGCCGGGGAGAATCCCACATGGCGCGGCAGACCTCTCCTGCCTTGCCCGCTGCTCCCCTCAGCAGTGTATTTCTGATCCGCCTATTCTGCTCCCCACTCTGTCTCTGGTGAACCCTCTCACCACTCCACACCTCTGGCCTGTACCCCAGCTGTATGTATAAATAAATAAATCTTAAAAAAAAAATTCTACAGACACGGCTGTTCATGGGGGCAATCATGAGGTTTCTCATGATGGCTCTGTAGTGCAGACATGATTTTCCCATACCTTGAGTTGAGAAGTTGACCTGCTTAAGTCATAAAACTGAGCAATGTGAAAAATTTCTTCTTTCAGTTAAAATAAAGGTCTTATGCTACATTAAAAATAAGAGAGAGTAGCTGCCTTGCCACAAAAATTATACTGTTCTTTGACAAGGATGTGCTCCATTCATTTTCCAGGATACCAGGTTAAGTGATTTGAGGAAAGACAAAGGGATAGAATGAAGTCTTGAAAATTCTCTGGTCACTCCCATGAACTGAGTTATAAGGTTATGAAAGAAGGAAGTAAAGAATAAATAACTTGTGAGAAAAAAAATGTTGACTTCATGATTACAAAAAATAGTGCCAGAAATTTGTTGAAGAAGGTTATAATTACCACACAAGTCACACAAGGACGTTCCCCTGGTGAATGAAGGGGGATTTTACTTCCTTGTGCTATTTCTGCATTGAATCTCATACTAGTTACCGTCTTTGACTTTTTAGCTCATTTTAGCTATTTTTGTCCAGAAGACCACAGCCAAAGGGTAAGTCCTGGTTACTCAGGAAGCTCGTGGCAGGAGACTGGAGCATGGAGGTGGGTGAACATGAAGGCAGGTGACTCGCCGCCTTAGAGCACCCAGTTATCTTTAATTGCTCCCCCCATATTATTTAGTCTCTCAGCCAGTTTCAATCAATCCTGTGCAAAAGGGTCTGAAAAACCCTAGTGATTTCGGAAAGAGACTTCCAGCTATGATAAAGTGACCATACAACTTATCTAGCCTTTACCTAGTGTCAATTTCTTTTTTGAAGTAAGAGTGTGTCATTATTTTTATGTGATTACCGCACAAATGTGAACATGTTAGGCGAGCTATTGCCAGCAATCAGGGCCACTTGTTACATCACATCAGCAAGAGAGACTCAGGTGAGAAACAACTCTGATTATAGGTATTTAGCCCAAATGTACATCAGTTATAACTCCTTAAATGTATTTCTTTTAGCAGCTAATTGAAATACTTTATCAGTGAAAGTCTTGACACAACAGTTCTACAAACATACATATAAGAACATGGGGAAATTAAATCAGACTTATAATATACACCTTAACAAAACGATAGCTTAATTTGCACTCCCTTTGTAATTTTAACTAAATATTGTGGTGAATAGTTCTTACTTTAAATCCTAAGTAGATGGGCATTTATTACACACAATATGAAAATACTTCAGGAGACTTGTGATTAACACCATGGTATTCAGGCATAGTTTACAGAGACTTTCAATCAAAGACAAAAGACCCAAGTGGATGATGAAACACATGAAAAGGATGTATGTACACGACCAAGGACTTCACTCAGACTTGCCTAGTTCAGCGCCGCTCAAGCTCCTGGCTTATCAGAAATGGTCACAGACGAGCATTTTCTGCTCCCGTCCAAGGCTGCATTAGCCTCTAGGGTTGGTGACCAAATAGAACAGAGGATGCCTAGTCAAATTTAATTTCAGATAAACAGTGACTAATTTTTAGTATAAATATTCCCCAAATATTGCACATTACACACATATGCAGGCATATGTCCTGGCACTTGCATGCTTTTGAGGCAAAACACCTCGCAGGTTTGAAAACCCCAAATTCAGAATTTCAGTCTAGCCTCCACAGTCTGTGTTTTTATTGAATGTTACCTCACCCTCTATTGATTAGGGTTGCTTCCTCCTAATAAAGCATTTTGCTTATACTGCATATTTTCAAAGAATTTTTTTAAGCATTACTGATTGGAGCAAGATATGAGCTGCCTTGCCACCAACTGAATTCAGAGAAAATTTTAAAGACTTCCTTTTCTCTCGCTCCCTCCCTCCCTCCCTCCCTCTTTCCCTCTTTCTGTCTCTCTCTCTCTCTCTCTCTCTCTCTCTCTCTCCCCCTTTCTCCCTCCCTCTCCCCCTTTCTTTTCTCTCTGCCTTTTCTCAAAGGCATGTCCTTAAGGTTTGGCATTTACATTTTAAAGGGTGGACAAATGTGGAATGAGACAAAAGAGTTCCTTCTAGGCTACCTTTGTATCCCTAGGTTGGTATTTTAGGACTGTGGTAAAGGTAACTACCCAAAGGTGCACTTAGAGATTTCCTAAATCAAGTCAAATGCCACCACTATTAAAATCCAGCAACTAAGGAAATGGCACAGCAATGTGATAGAATAAAGAACTAAAAAAATAGAGAGCTGGGGCCTCCCTGGTGGCGCAGCAGTTAAGCGCTGCGCTGTGGATCTGTCAGCAGCAGTGATGCGAGTTCTAGGCCCAGCCGGGGAGAATCCCACATGGCGCAGCAGACCTCTCCTGCCTCGCCCGCTGCTCCCCTCAGCAGTGTACTTCTGATCTGCCTGTTCTGCTCCCTACTCTGTCTCTGGTGAACCCTTTCGCCACTCCACACCTCTGGCCTGTACCCCAGCTTGTATGTATAAATAAATAAATCTTTAAAAAAAAAATAGAGAGCTGGCTGAATTGGGACTGAGTCCTGGCTGTGCACCTAAACTAGCTGTGGACCCTGGCAGGTGATTTGGTTTCCATGAACCTCTGTTTCCATCTCTATAAAATGGAACTAGTGGGGAAACATGAAGAGTGATATTGTGTGCAGAAATGACTTAAAAACTTCAAGCCCTATCCACATGCTTGCGGTGGTGATGAGCAAGAAGATGAAGATGGATGGTCAAGACATTGGAGGTCAGCTATTAAAGACGTTATAATTCAGACTTTAAAATTTGTATTCAAGAATTGTAGATGTAAGAGGGTATGCTACTTCATAGGATATTGATTTGTGGTGTTCTGAGTCCCCATATGTGCCATGTGCTATGAAGGACCTGAGTCCATCGCCCTCTGTCTGACCCCCAAAGGGCTCTGCATGGAGGTGTTCCTGAACAAATGCATTCCAACGAAGATGGTACAGTGGTGTCATGAGTACAATCCACGAATATAATCCTATAATGATTAGGGCAAGATAGAAATTAAGCCCCTAGATATGAAATATGCACTGCTCATACCTTCTTTATTTTCCTTCACAAAACTCCCTCAACTTGTGGACAAAATACAAAATATTTCCAGAGAAATTCAGAAGTTAGTGCTAAAACCATGAATTGGTGCTAAAAGTCTTTGTCATCAAGAGCTCAGCAAATCTTAACTCCGTCCCTTATAGGGTTTCCTGTGGCTTTTCATTCACTTCTAATTTCTACAGTTGGTCTTGAATATCTGCCAACTGGAGTCCTAGTTCTAGCTTAAAAGTGCCCACACCTTTAGAATTCAGAGTCATCTGAGCTCTCCGGAGGGACTGAGGGGAGGACAATCAAGAGGGACTAGTCCGGCCCAGTTACAAACCTCAGCTGTTCTTAGAGCAGAGTAGGTACTCCAAGTACCTCAAAATGGGTCACAATGCCCAGGCCCAGATCTCCATAGGCTCAGTTCTAAGCCTCAAAAGAGAAAGGACTATTAATAAAAATCAGAAGACCCATTTTTTGCGGAGTCTCTTAACACTTTGGAGATCCAGTCGATATTGTTTTGGCAACACCTGATGCAGAGAGGAATTAGAGAGGCATCCTTCTCCACTGAGCCACAGGCCACAGCCTGGAGAGGGCCTGGTTTGCTCCAGGGCTTCGGTCACAGCGCCCAGCAGACCCTGCAGCAGTGGGACCCAGCAGAGGGGCAGGTGGCCACAGGCTGGGGACTGTGCAGAAGCAGTGGTTCTCAGGGAGGCACGGGCACAATGGAGTCTGAAGTGCAGCGGGGCCAGCAGGGAGTATTCCGGTGTCAGTGAGTCTGGTTGTACCTGAAGGATGCAGTGGGCCATGGACCCAACAAATCATAAACAAACAAACAAAACCATAAGAATGGCATCTACAAAAATTAAAAATGAAGCACATCTGAGACACAACCCAAGAGGTGAATATACACAAACTCTAAAGAGAACTCCGTTTCAGTCATCTTACCTCACTCCTTCTTCCCTAAAACCATTCCTGAAAGTTACTGAAGTGATGAAATGGGGGTCCTTTCCCAGCATTTTACTAAGCTACTGATAGACTCAAAACCTTCTTTTGGTTTCCTGTAATTCTTGGGTTGGATTTAGGCATGTCTACTGCTCACTCCAGAGTTTCTGGGTTACCAGTATTATTAACCTTGTAGCGTTGTTAGGAGGATTAAACAATGTAATATTTGAAACGGGTTTAGCATAGCCTGGGCACACAGTACACCTTCCTCAGAGTCAACCTCAGTATTGTTGCTGTCTAAACTCACCACCGAGCAGTCCCCATTTTCTGCTTAATGTGCTGGGAGAGATTTAGGCTTAAATTGTGGCTCACCCTTTACTAGCTATTTGGACAAATTAATTAACTTCTTGGTATTAAGAATTAATCTCACACAACATGGATAGAACAGGACGGGGGCAGGGGAGGATTATGCTAAGTGAAATAAGTCAGAAGGAGAAAGACAAATACTGGATCATTTCATTCACATGTAGACTATAGAGAAACAAACAAAGGAACTGACAAAAGTAAACCAAAATAAACCCTGTAAATCTGACAGCAGAATTGAGGCTACTGTAGGGGGAGGGTGGAGGAATAGGAACAAAGGGTGGAGGAGATGTGAATCTATTCCTCTAAATCACATATAGTGTTGTAAGCCCAGGTCTCCTCAATTTAAAACAAAAGAATTAGTCCAACAACCATGAAGCATGTTGTGTCTGGCACACATTGTGTTCCATGTTTGTTGGACTGTGGTCTGTGGCTCAGGAGGAGGATGCCTCTTTCCATCCTCTCTGCATCAGGTGTTACCAAAATAATATTGGCTGGATCTCCAAAGCCTTAAGAGACTCAGAGAAAGATGGGTCTTCTGGGCACTTTGCCAGCAGGGCCCATGGTTCCAGCTATTTGGCTGGGGGCCTGCAGTGTCTGGCACACAAAGTGCTACAAGGTGCTGGCAAGTGCAAAATTCATAGCTGCATGGATAGCATGATTCTCCAACTGGAGATGGCCCAACAGTTAGTAGATAAACAAGTCAGTAGAGAATCATACAAATATTCTCTTCATACTTTAAATGTTCCATTTTAACTTAAAACAGATTAAGGGACTTCTGGGGGCAGGGAAGGGGAGAATAAGGACTAATTACTTAAAGGGCACAGGGTGTTCTGGGATGATGAGGAGGCTCTGAAATTGGAGAAGGGTAGTGGTTGCACACTTTGTGAATGCACGAGGTGCACTGTACACTTGAAAGCAGTTAACTGTGTATTAGGTGGATTGCACTTCACTTAGGAAATCAGACAAATATACATTATTTGGCCAATCTTCATGTAAGCCTAAATACTTTTCTTTAGGTTTGTGTCCAAAAATTGAGGTTCCAGTTCATCTTTCTGTAATAAGCCCCACCCACAATACATATTTTAAATTTTAAGTTTTGATTTATTAGGACAAGAACTTAGATGCCTGCAAATCTACCTCAGAGTAGAATCTGTTCAGATTTATCAGGAATTTTTACCCATTTACAGCTGTCATACACAATGTGACAGTTTTTATTTAGTTGCTCACATTTTTGTCTTTTTATGTTATTTTTCATAGAAACAACTTGCTATAACCATATTTTGTGAATTTACATAATATGTCATTATGCAACATAGTCTCAATTACAAGGAATTACAAATGGCAGAAAATAAGTTTGGCACAGCTAACTCTTGTTAGGCTTGCAATTCAGTCAAAAGGAGGGTGTCCCAGAGAGAGCTCACCACCTTTGAGCACTTGCACCCAGATGCCTCAGTCACTGTCTCACAAAGGAAATGGTGTGTGCCAGGTGAGCTGGGGAAGTGGAGGTCAGTTTTGAGAGCATTTACAACACAATGGATGCCAGTAAGAAGGATATTTAACCTGGACTGGCAAGTGATTATGAGCTGAGACCTGAAGGATTAGAAAGACCCAGCCAGCAGGAAAACCAGGAGAGTGTTTCTGGCACTGGAGGGAGAAGAGAACAGCTTCAATGGACAAAAAGCAAGAAGTTTTGCTGGAGAGTGCTGTGCAGAAGGGGATGTGTTGAAGATGAAGTCTGAAGAGGATCTTGCAAGTCACATTAAGAAGTTTAGACCTTTTATTTCAGGGACAGTAAAAAGCTATGGGAAATTTTCAAGTAGTGAAATGGGATAATGACTTGCATTTTAGAAATATCCCCTAAGTTGAATTTCAGGAGACAGAGGTGGTGGTGGACAGAGGAGGGATGGGGACATGAGGTGAGTGATGGTAGTGGTCTGAACTGAATGCAGTGGCAGGGTGAGGCAGAGAGAAAAGACCTAGTTAAAATCCAGAGTGTTCTGATTTTGGTGTTGGTTATATTTACTGATAGAGAACATGAAACCAGAGTAGGGTTGGGGCGGGGGGGTGGGGGAGTGCAGTTTAGAACATATTGAATTTGAGGTTGGGTGAAAGAAACAGGAAGGCTAAGACACCATGAGTAAAATTTCACTCTTTCTGTGTGAATTTGTGAGATGAGTCAGACCTGGTAAGGTGTCCGTCACCTCTGCTGAGGCTGAATGTGAGAGTGAAGAAGAAAGTAAGAATCTGTTGAACACGGATTCATTGCAGGCACTATGGACACATTTGGGAAAAGGAGATGGACCTCTATGAGGGATGGGATAGATGTCCATGAAGTATCTAGATTTGAGACTCTAAAATTGGATCTCAGAGGTTAAGTGTTCCCAGCATAGGAAAGGTAAGGAATGGAAGGCAGGTAATTACTCTGGTGATGAGGAGTCCCCTGGTAACACTGTATAAGCAGTTTTAGAAACAAAGGGGGCACTAGTGCCAGATGGTAGTGAGTGGGGGAGTGTGTGGGGACAAAGAAATGACTGTGTGTGCTTGATCAATCTGGGCTTTAAAGGGAAGGACCGAGCAGGGAGTACAATAGCTGCAAGATGCTTAGAGGATGAAGATCATAGTTGAATGTTGCCAAGTCAGTATAAAGAACTTGGCAAATGCAAGCAAGAGAATGAACAGCAGGGGGGTAAATGGAGAAATCCAACTTGTTATGGAATCCCGTTGTGAGGGGATAGATGAGTTGCCCAACGAAGGCACCAGGCACGGTGAGTAGAGAGCTCCTTACTTCCTTCCATTCTCTATGCACTGTTCCGTTTTTAATGCATCCTCTTTTTTTTTTTTTTTATCTCACCATTCTTTTATTTTAAAGATTTTTTAAATTTTACTTATGCATACAAGAACCAGGTGTAGGTCAGAAGTATGGGGGCAGGAGTGAGAGAATTCACCAGAGACAGAGTGGGGAGCAGAACAGGCGGGTCTACTGAAGTACACTGCTGAGGGGAGCAGCGGGCGAGGTAGGAGAGGTCTGCTGCGCCATGTGGGTCAGCTCCCTGGCTGGGGATCAGACTCATGCTGCAGTGGGTCTGGATAGCTTCATAGTGCTGCGACTTAACCCCTTGTGCCACCAGGGAGGCCCCCTTATCTCACTATTCTTATCTACAACATGATACAGCTTTTGGCCTGTGCCTTCTTGGCCACGTATCTGTAGTTTTAGAAAGGTCGACATGAATGTATGGATAAGGTTTAGGAACTCATAGAGGTCAATCTCCTTTTCCCAAATGTGTCCATAGTGCCTACAATGAATCCCTGTTCAGCAGATTCTTACTCTCTTCTTCACTCTCACATTCAGCTGCTCAGCAGAGGTGACGGACACCTTACCAGGTCTGACTCATCTCACAAGTTCACACAGAAAGAGTGAAATTTTACTCACGGTGTCTTAGCCTTCCTGTTTCTTTCACTAAGCCAGGAAAGGACTGTGTTGATTGTGGAAAAGTTTCTTTTCTCCCAATGTCCTTGTTCCAATGCTTGTCTTAAATTATTAAAAATAATTATTAATAGGAGTAAATGCTTAGCCCACTGCTTGTAGAATAGGTGTTCAAAAAATGTAGTTTCCTTTCTATAATGGGATTCTAGAGGTGGAATTTCAATAGTAAACTTTTTTTGAAGATTTATTTTATGTATTTATGCATATAAGAACTGGGGTGTAAGCCAGAGGTAGAGGGGATGAGAGGATTCACCAGAGACAGAGTGGGAAGCAGAACAGGCAGATCTACTGAAATATATCGCTAAGGGGAGCAGTAGCCGAGGCAGGAGAGGTCTGCTGCGCCATGTGGCCAGGTCAAACTCAGGCCACAGTGGCTGGGGACAGCTTGATAGTGCTGAGACTTTAACCCCTGCACCACCAGAGAGGCCCCTCAACAGTAACTATTTTAAGAGGAATAAGAAAGCTAGTTTTATACTAAGGCTGGGAAGAGATGGTGCTGTGTTTTTCACCAACCTTTCAAGTCCCATTGACTTTACTAGAAAAAAGAATGGCTTTATGAATCTCATCCACATTTACATTTCATAGGTAGCATCATCTTAAAATATTAACCATCTAATTGTTTACAGTGTTATACACTATTCAAAGGAACTACACAAATTTGATGCCTGGGTTCTAAAAGTTTACAGCACACACACACACAAAAAAAACATCCAGATGCAGTCATGCATGCATACTTACGATTTACCAAATGCAGACAAAAACTGTTAAACAAAACAGCTCATGAATGGACCTCCAAATGAGTCCAGGGAAATCAAATTTAAAGGATCAGGATGACAGTACATTTATTATATAAACTGAGGAAGGACGAGAGCAGCGGAGACCAGCTGAGACCTCTAGCCTTCACCTGGGCCAACTGTAAAGAGCAAATGTGCATCTGCTCATTCCGTCTGAAGGTCTCTGTTGTGACCTATTCCTCCTCTCTTCCAGTGCATAATAACAAGTGGCTGCTCTCAGAGAGTTACCATAACCATCATCTGCCTCGTTCTTTAACTTCCTCCTCGCTTCCCCTCTTGACCTACCTTTCCCATTTCACCTTCCTTTGTCCCAACCCAACCCAGATCCCAGACTCTCTCAGTGGGGGCTGTCAGGGGTACCAGTTTGAAGCACTTACCAGCTCTTTTGCAGCTAGTGAGCTTGGAGTTGTGTTTGAAAACCACTGGCCCTGACCATCACTGTCAGACCTCCCAGCACTGCCTGTCTGTCATTGTTATCTTTGGGTGACACTCCTCTGGCTGGACCTCCTCCTGGCTGCCTCCAATGCAGCTGTCCCCCGACACCACAAGAGAGCCCATGCAGATCCCAGAAACAAATCCATCTTGTCTACCTCATTCCCACCAAAGATAAAAATAACATTAATAACAACAACAAGCATTTAGTGAGCACCTTCTATAGTCCGTAATTGTTGGCCCTTCCATTCCTGGCCATGACAAGAAACATAACTTACTTTTGAACAGATGATGGGTAGACAAACATATTAGCACGTTATCACTAGCATCAAAACCAATATCCCTTGTCTACCCAGATTTAGGGGAGAGGGGAAAAACAGAATACCTCCCTGTCTGCTGTGCCAAATCCAAGGATGGTGCTTGTCCTGCTGTGCATGCTCTGCGCCAGTTACAAAGGAGGTCATCAGAAGTCACAGTATTGTCCTATGAATGTTCATTAAAATAAAACCATTGACTTTACTATGGGCATATTGTATTCTAGTCCCTCTGTGTAGTTTTTTTGTTCTTCCAGTGTTTGAGCTGTATCTGTTTTTCTATGTTTCACTTACAAGGGTAGTAGATGTAAATTAGAAGGAAATTTGAATACCTTCCCCTACTCCCAGCCCCATATTAGTTTCATGCTAATATGAATGTATGGTCTGAAAAAAAGTTCTTTGATTATCTGGGTACTACAGTCATCCATACTCGCCCTCTCACCTCTGACTAATTTACAGTTAATTATCATCAAATATCCATCTGCTGGGGGAGATTTACAAGTTATGGCAGGTGTTTGGTGAATAATATTAAAGCAATTTATCTTACTGTCTACTTTCTCATCTTAGAGTAAAACAAAAATTATGAATTGTACTTAACCCTTTTGTTTATAAGGCTTCTGTCCTATACATATTGCATTTAAACTTTTTTCAAATTTATTTCATCAATATATTAATATTTCCTGGGCATTAATCACATAATATGTTATTTATCCATTGGTAATGTTTGTAAATATGCTTGAATAAATTTTCACATGCTTGGAAATGCTAAATCTACTTTCCATTTGCTGTAGTCTTATTTGTTACTATTTTTATTGCTTAGAAATTAAAAAAAATATATAACTATTTGACCATTTGATTTCATTTTTAATTTTCCTCTTGCTATAATTGTGTGAAAATTATACCTTAAAGTGGAACTAAAAATCCTATTTTTGTCTTACAGTTTCATTTCCCATCATCTTTGAGATGTACTGATATTCTCTGAGCTTCAGAGCTCAAGCCTCATAACTCAATACGCTATTTTCACAAAGGTTGTATACTTGTGCTATGACTTCCACTGAGAAGTTAACAGCATAATCCATTGTCAAGAACTTTATCTTGCATTTAGAATTATTTCCCATGTTTTCTGAAGTCCATGAGCTGAATGGATTACAATATTCAAACTGAAGTTGGTGCCTAGACTCACTCAGTCAGTCACTCACTCACTCTTCATTACTCACTCGTTTACATAATCAGTTTTTCATTCATTTACTATGTGTGGTACACAGACACCAGGTACACAGTTCACTCTTGAGTGTAGGTGGAACTTGTGACTTGCCCCTAACCTGTAGAATATGGTAAAAGTGATGCAATCTTCCTTCTGTGGTTGTGTTAGTCAACAAAGACTCTGTCTTGGTAGAAGACTGTGGGGTAAGCTGGAGCGCTCTCAGGGTTTTCCTCCCCTTGGGGATGGGCCTCCGCAGACCTAGGTGCTGCCTTGCTTAGAGTAGCAAAGCCTGGGGGGCGTGGCTTAGAGTAGCCATTAGCGTGGCTACAGAGCAGCTGTTGGTGTACTGCACATGTGAAGTGTGCACATGAGCAGAAGAGAGAAAGAGAGAGAGAGAGAGAGAGAGACAGCAGCACACAGAGGGCAGCAGAGAGAACATGCTGCAGGAAGGGCCCCAGAGAAGCTGAAGGTTTACCAGGGGCTAGGAGGCCTAGCCTCCTGGCGTCCCAGCCCCACCACCTTGTATATAGCTGTAAGAGTTTAAATAAAAAAGGCCATAGAAAGCCACCGAGGGCTCTAGGACTCGTTTATACCCATCTGTCCATCATCAAGAACCTGCCTAGTGCCATTTTCCTGCTGGCACTACAGTTGGTATAGTCGGCAGGATGATTACACAGACAGGTATGGAGCCCTCTGAAGACCTCATGCAATGTTCCTTCTATTGTTGTGTTAGTCAACAAAGACTCCGTCTTGGTAGAAGACTCACATTAGAGACTGTCCTTGCTGGTTTAATGAAGTAAGTGGCCACGTTAGGGAACCCCACATAGTGAGGAATTATGAGTTTCCAGAAGCCCTGTTCTCAGAACCACAAAAAATGAATGCTGCCAAGAGTGTGAGTGAACGTGGAAGGAGTTTTTTTTCCCCAGTTGAACTTTCAGATGAGAACACAGTCCAGCTGACACCTTGACTGCAACCTGGTGAGACTAAGGGGCCATACAAGCCATGCCCCTGACCCATGGAAACTGTATCATAGCATGTTTTATTTAAATATATTTCATTATTGAAGGGATTTAAGTTTATCGTGGTTTAAAACATATCTCTGGGACATATCAACTATATTTAGGAAAAATTCTGTTAGGCACACTTAGTACAGAACGTAGATGTTTTTATAAATTCAACATTACAAGGTACTTTCTTAAAATTCTTTTGTGCCATATTTTTACTATATATTTTACAGATGTTATTTTAGGTTCATGAAAAGGAAAGTTTCTCTCTTGTGTTAAGATAGTGATGGACAGTGAACAATTTAGAAGGAAGAACAATTATGCCTGGTATGAGTTCCAAATTCCTGGGAATTGATCAGAAATTAGAATACTCAAACATCAGTTAGAATGTGGTGAATCTTGGGTTCTAACTTTGCTGCAAGACTAAAACATTTTTTCTTGTATCTGATCTTTCCCATTTATGAGCAGGTAAAGGGAAAAACTAGAAAGTAGAGAGATTTAGAAATGCCTCTGTCTCTGATTTTTTTTTTTCATTTTACAACCAAAGTCCTATTTGGTTCAGTATTCTGAGGAGCTGAGATGGGATTATGACCCTTCTACAATGTCTTCTAATGAGAATTCTTTCTATTCTGCATTTATCAGATGTTAATTATTCATACTGCATGATTGAGGATTTTGGAGTCAGAGATTCACCTGCAATGTTTGGAACACCAGTGGAGGTCTACATCAACATAGAATTTATACAGCAGCTGGTGCTAGTCAAAGTTAATGATGGAATTTCAGTTTAATAAAAAGACCCCCAACTGAGCACACCATCTTGAAAAAAGTATACTTATCAAACAGCTTTCAATCAGCTCAAGAGAGACACCTTAATTGGGAAGAGGAAGATTTGCAGAGTAGCTTGTCATCGTGCCAATTCCAGATCAATAATGGCATGTCTGCTCTGTGGAGACACAGCTTTTGCTTTGTATTAAGTAACCACATCTACATCCTCTCCATTTGGACAAAGAGAGCTTCTTTTCAAATGATATCAAAATGATATCCTCTTTTAATTCACCTCCGTGATTTCACAATAAATGAACAAAATTTAGATGTGTGATTATAAAGGTCAATATTCTTTTAATCTTAAAATCCATCTTCTTTTTTTGTAACAGGAAAGCAGTGCTTATGAAATTTTTATATTTTCAAAAACTTTTGTTGAAATAAAGTTACATGGGTAAATTCAATCATGGTTATTTAACTATAAGAAAAATATGCTGCATAATAAAATTTCATATTTTCTAGATTCATATAAAATTGTTTTGGAGAAGATGATACAGAGTAATGTAGCAACAAGTAAAAGAAAACAGATTTATTTTTGGAAGAAAGGATTTGAAATACCAAAGAAGAACATGGTTCAGTCAAGTCTTAATTTCATTATTGTTAAATGGAGATATTCATTCAAGTGGTTGGATTTTAATCTATTTGTAGGTAACTGGTCATTAAAGACACTATGGCCCAACAGGGCAGGTTGAGGGGGCAGAGAGGGTGATGGAGTAGGAGCCCAAAATAGAGGTTGAGCAAGGCCTGAGGGGAAAGTTCCTTTTTCCTCTTCACTTCAACCAGGGCAGGTCTTTTCCTTTCTTCCTTCTCTCCCTAATTCCCTCCCTCCCTCCCTTCTTTCCTTCTTCTAAACTATACTTATTTATATAGTCATATAGCTATAAATTAACATACAGAAATATCAAGTTTCTGATTAAGATTTCTTTTTTAAAAATAGTGTCCCCAGCTAAAATATAGTTCAAAAAATCACTGGACTAGACAATTCTAAATCCTCTTCCTTCTATAAATTCCTTCCTTATGGTAATTTTGATACCATTAGTATTTCAAGATCCAAGAATAAAATAGTGAAGGAGACTGAAAATCTTTTAATGACACCAAAAAAACATCTAACTTGCATGAGGTATAGTTCTGCTAAGAGGCAAAGTAAAAGAAAACAGGTTTACTTTTGGAAGAAAGGATTTGAAATACCAAAGGCATCTCGTAGACCCCTAGAGAGATATAGGGCTATAATAAATAGGTCCAGTTTTGTTTTTGTTTTTGTTTTTCATAGTAACTCTGCCGAACAGAGCAGTGCTCATTTAGGCACTTGATCTTTAAGATGACCTTTGGGCCAAGTGGCAGAATTGTGGCCTAATTAAAAAAATCAAAGCCTTTTACATTTTAGAGAATCACTTACTATACTACTTTGAGATCATTTTCTTCATTTTATATATCCATTCATCCATTAAATAATAAATTTTAATTGAATTTGAGTGTATGTCAGCCATTGTGTTTGGTGTTGGAGTCACAGTATATATATATACACACACACACACACACACACACACACACACACACATATATATACACACATATATATATTGTGTATATTCACATACATATTGTATATATGTGTATATTCACATACATATATATTGTATATATTCACAAGAAGTTTATCTTTTAATGGAGATGACAGGCAATTAAGCAAATAATCACATACATAAGCATATAATTACAAATTTTTACAAGTGTTATTAAGTAGAAGAACAGGTTTCTCTGAACTCATGTTAGAAACTACAAGTGGACACTGTGGTAGAGAGTGAAAATGACCCCCTTACATCACCAGTTGTATCCTGCTGAGCTGGCACTGGACTCCCCCACATGTTCCCTTTGTCTCACAGACTTGGCTGTGGAAGTTTGGACAAACATTACTGGCTAAGTGATGTAAGTAGGACACTTATGAGTTCCTTTCTTGGCATCTCCACTACTTTGACATTTTGGGCAGCCTTGAGAGACACCTAAATATCTACACTAAGAATGGAAGCGTCGAATCTTTTAAGTTGCTTTCTTTGATTAAGTTCTTGCTGCTTGCACTGTGGTTGACTAGAAGCCGAAATGGTTTGCAGAGGTAACAAAGCCCGTAGTTAAAGAAAAGCAATCACTAAGTAGCTACAGCAAGAGTAATAATTACTAAAAGTTCCAGGCTGAAACAAAGTTCAACAGCTTCCTTGAATCTACTTTGCTATGAAACAGTAGCTTATTCCAATAGAAGGTCCAGTGAGAGTTTGTACATCAATTTCTATTACAAAACTTTGGCCATGTTAATCAATTAGAAGGAAACCCAAGTTAAATCCCTATTAGTAAAATTATTAGCTAACAGCAACACTAGTGATCCATTCTACTGTTTGAAGACATAGTCAGTTGGAATAGTCTTCAACCCACATGGTAGCAAGGAGTTTGAGGTTATTTTCTTTGGCAAGACTATGAAGAATTGGAATAGTGTGGGTGTGGTTGATGGCAGATCCATACACTTTGGAAATCTAACGAATGTACGGTCAAATAGCATTTTTTCATGCCATTTATCTCTGGGACACATTTGCCATCAGAGGGTAACAGTGTAAGTCCATCCTTATGTTTCATATTGACTTCCTTCAGCATAAAGTTTAAATTACAATCAAGCAAGTTTACTTTGGTATGTTTCACTTATTTTTATATGATCAGATTTGCATTTTTATTACGTTTAAAATTTTATTATATTATTTATACATATGTACTGTATGTAAATCTTTGCCTTAATGAATAAATGGGATGAGGGCTTATACGAGGTTTTTTTTTTTAAGATTTATTTATTTATGCATACAAGAGCTGGGGTATAGGCCAGACGTGTATGTGGGGGGTGGTGAGAGGATTCACCAGACACAGAATGGGTAGCAGGACAGGCAGGTCTACTGAAATACACTGCTGAGGGGAGCAGCGGGTGAGACAGGAAGGTTGCTGTGCTATGTGGGCCAGCTCCCTGGCTGGGGATCGAACTCATGCTGCACTGGCTCTGCATAGCTTCATAGCTCTGAGACATAACCCCTTGTGCCACCAGGGAGGCCCACATGGGTTTTTTTAGTGCAGACCACCTTTTTCTTTTTCCTTTTGTGAGCCTCCTCCCTCCTCATCTCCTTCCCTGCTGCTACCCACCCTCAGCATAACCCAAGTTATCAAACTAGCTTATGTCTTTGCATATTTTTACCCAAGCTCATACAATCACATATTTATATACACACATATGTATATATAGGTATATATAAATGAGAATGTGTCTATGTATGGGAAAGAAGGGTCAATTCAAGCAGACTATAAGTGAAATTAAAATAATAAAATGTCTAAATAATTTAACTGTAAATATGAAGTCTTTACACCCATTCATACTTTATTCTGTGGCATAACGCTAAGGCACAATTATTCATATACCTCAAGTAACTTACAGGCTCCAAACAAAATACAAAAATATACAAAATACACCTATACAGATATAAATAAAGATGTTAATGTGAATGGGATTTTGGGTGTTTTTTTTTTTAAAGATAGGATCATATTATATACTTTTTTCCCTACATTTGTCTTTTTCCACTAGGAAATACCTCAGAAAAATGTCTCCAAGTCAACTACTTAAGTTCTATGTTATTTTCAAGGTATAGATGTATCACGATTTGCTCTGTTTTCGGCTATATTGAAGAGTGCTGCAATTAACTTCCTTGTAAATGTGTCCGTTTCCAGGACTATTTTTATAGGATAGCTTTGCAGAGGTAAGAATTCTGAGTGAAAAACATATGAAAAACACTAGTTTTAAGAAATATTGCCATATTTATTTTCAAAAAGCTATCATAACAATTCTCATTTTTACCAGCCAGAAAAAAGGCTCCATTTCTCCTGTATTCATACCAAAATGGGTGTCACTGCTTATTTTGTTTTTATCAGACTGACAGATTTAAACCTCATTGCTACTTTATTGTTCATTTCTCTAATTACTCGTGAGTTTATATGTCTTTTCATAAATTTGTAAGCCAGCTGATTTTGTTCCTTTGCAAGTTGATATTTATTTTGTTTTTGTTTTGAGTTGTATGTTCAAAGAGTTTATTATATAATTATCCTGTATTTTTCTTTCATGTTAAAATAATTTTTCTAAATTTACTTTTCTATGTTTATCATCATCTGAAATAAATATTTTAAAACATGGCTGAAAATGTACATTTTATCTTTGATAGCTTCTGGGTTTGCTGTGTTAACTATGGAAATGTCTCCACACATGTACATTCTTGAATTTTTATTTTTGTTTAAGAATTTAACCCATCTGAAATTATTTTGTATATGAATTGAAATTAATTTTTTTAAAGATTCATTTATTTATACATACAAGTTGGGGTACAGGCCAGAGGCATGGGGCGGCGAGAGGGTTCACCAGAGACAGAGTGGGAAGCAGAACAGGCAGATCAGAAACACACTGCTGAGGGGAGCAGCGGGTGAGGCAGGAGAGGTCTGCTGCGCCATGTGGGATTCTCCCTGGCTGGGCGTCGAACTCGCATCGTGAGCTGCGGACAGCTCCACAGCGCAGCGCTCAACCACTGCGCCACCCAGGGAGGCCCGAAATTAATTTTTTACATCATTTGAAAATAATTCACCCTTTCCTACTGAATTGACTATCATTGTGTATTGAATTCTTATATATATTGGGATCTACTCTGGATTATGTCCTATTCCAACAATTTGTCTTCATCTGCAAATACCTGATTTGTTTTTAGTGCCTTTATGATATCTTCCGATACTTAAAAAAGTTGTCACTCATAATGATTCTTTTCCCCTCCCCCTTCTATTTAAGAATACTATTTGGTTATATCTTCAGGCATTTATCTCTTTAAGTAAACTTTAAGGCCAATGACAGTAAGCAGAAGTTCCATGGGACTCTCCTGGGTGGAAGCCAGGAGCCAGAATCTGATTTGTGGCATCCTCTTTTCCTATTTTGGTGATGGCAGAAGTACTTGTTGGGATGAAAAATTTTTTTCAGCTGGGGATTCTTGGTGACAATGATGAGCAGAGACACCCTGATGATCCACATTGCACATATAGAATGAGCAATAAATAAACTTTGGTTAAATCACAGAGATTATGGGATTTCTTGTTACTGTGGTATCACTTAGTTCATTCTGATTGATGGGACTATTGTATAGCTTAAGTCAGATAATACATATAAAAACACATATTCCAAGGTAACTTGGAACCAAATTACAGATTAATAAATATCAGCCAATATAATTAAAATTACTAGCAAACAGCAATTATAATAAAGCTACTCTTATGTCTGGAGACAGTTTTCTGGGCACATGGTTTAATTGTGTGTGTGTGTGTGTGTGTGTGTGTGTGTGTGTGTGTGTGTGTGTGTAAATCAAGAAAAATATTTGCCCTGCCTGTACAACAATATATTAGAGGTTTACTGCCTATAAAAATGCAAACCCGGGCCTCCCTGGTGGCGCAGAGGTTGAGCGCTGCGCTGTGGAGCTGTCGGCAGTGGCGACGCGAGTTCGACGCCCGGCCGGGGAGAATCCCACATGGCGCAGCAGACCTCTCCTGCCTCGCCTGCTGCTCCCCTCAGCAGTGTATTTCTGATCTGCCTGTTCTGCTCCCCACTCTGTCTCTGGTGAACCCTCTCGCCACCCCACACCTCTGGCCTGTACCCCAGCTTGTATGTATAAAATAAAAAATAAATCTTAAAAAAAAAAAAATGCAAACCCAACTTCCCTGGTGGCGCAATCTGTTAAGCGCAGCCCTGTGGAGCTTTCATCGGATGCGGTGTGAGTTCCATGCCTGGCTGGGGAGATTCCCATATGGCCAGCAGACCTTTCCTGCCTCGCCCACTGCTCCCCTCAGCAGTGTATTTCTGTCGATCTGCCAGTTCTGCTTCCCACTCTGTCTCTGGTGAATCCTCTCACCTCCCCACACCTCTGGCCGGCACCCCAGCTTGTATGCATAAATAAATAAATCTTTAAGAAAAGGCAAACCATTTCACATTAGTAAGATAATAGCTCATTAATATATAAAAGGTAACTTAGGACACATTTGAGATAATAATTTATATTAGGGATTGCAAACTGGTGACCCAGTGCACCAAACCACAGTGTTTTAAAATCACACACACACACACACACACACACACACACACACACACGTCACACACGCAGACACACACACACAACTTGGCTTCTCTTGAGAAAACTGGAAGACCTGACAACTGTGAGATCATATCTCTGCAGGATCCAAACCTTAGTTGCTGAGTAACCACACTGTCTAGTTCACCAGCACCCCTGCTCCCCTTGTTTTCTTATACTCAGTTCACTCAGTTCACATTGCCTTTTCACATTTCCTGTGGGTCCAAGGTTGTGTATGAATATGTGACCCCTGGGTATTTATAGTGAATAAAATGATGATTTCTTGGGTAACAGTTTGTCAGCTCTAGTTACAAAGAAGATTAAACACTACAATGAAAGGAGAAGTGAGGTACAGATGCCTAAGCCATTTGGTATCTTTTTGATAAACCAGTCAATAGAGGAAGACATTTCCTGCAGAAAAGAACAAAAACAGATCTTCAATGCCTTAGAAGCAATTTTATCATCAAATCAATTCCAGACCACATGAGATAATTAATTCTCTCAGCCCCCTCATAGGGTGAGAATTTCAAAAATAGCATTAGACAGAAAACAAACTTAGGAAAATATTTGCAAATCTCTTGTCATCTTGGAAAAATCTTAGTATAACAAACTACTGAATTTTCATTAAAACCTGCAAACTGAATATACCCAATCTTGTTCATTTAGGGAGGGGGCTCTAACACAGAAAAAGGGTTGGATAGGAAGGCCTAGAATCTAGATTATTCAGTATATAATTCCTATGCAATTGCCTGGGCATTCTCTAAACCCCTTCATGTTCATATCCCTTAAAAATTCCTCTTATATTAATCATATTCATCATTTTTGCTCCATTTTAATTAAAAGAGAAAACATCTTTACACCACCAGCACCTTACAGCCTGCTAACTGACCCAGTTTTCAAAGGCAGATTCTCCCACTAAAAAATATACCTGTTATTACAAGTATACCCAATACAATAAAAACATCCTATACAATTGAATGTAACCCACTACAGATTTCCTTGGTACTTTTCACTGTTTCATTAATTCAAGGTATTAGAAACCAAGCTGAGTATCAGTTATTGCTCCAAAGTAATGTGTCTTCTGAATTATCTGGAACTAACAGTAGGTTTGCAAGTGGGGCATCCTTGGATTTTAATGAGCTACCTCTTTCTGTTTGCTGAATTTCTAAAGGTCAAGAAGAGTTGGTTGAGAAAGAAGGGAACATGGAATATCTGGGTTTAGGTCAACCAAGACTTCAATTTCCCTCATCAATATAATTTTACTTTAATTCTGCTTATTTATTAGATAGGAAAGAGGTGGAAACATTAAAAGATCTGGAGTAAACTTGTGGACTGAAGAGAGACCTTAAATCAGAATGATGACTTTTCCACTTGCATTTTTCAAACCCAGGCTTTTAAAATTTTTTTAATTACTCAAATACTTTAGAAAACTTCATTTTTAGTGATGTTATTAAAATAACTTGTTTTTTTTTAAACATGATAAAGATCATGTTCATAGGCCTGCACATAACTTCAATGGAATACATACAAAAGATAAGTAAGCCGCCACATATTTTCATTCTAGTTATAGCAAAGGAATTTTGTTGGATTCTGGACGTCAATAGTTGCCTTTAAAAAAATACTCCGGGAACCCTCTATAAATGAAAGGAATGTGTATAGTATGCAAATACAAAGTGTGCTATCCTCATTTACCCAGTGGAATTCAAAATAAGCCCCAACTTGTGAACATATTAAAGCAGATTGAAATGGATATTAGTGGGATTTGTAAGGAGAAGTACTCCAGCCCGTCAAACATGCAATGCACGAGAACTTTGATAATGTTGTTTTACTGATAATTACCTGCCGGCTGTCACCTCAAAGTGGGATTTCATGCAGGTTCCAGTATTTAAATATTACATTCGCAGCCAAGCCTGCAAAGACATTTAAACCAATCTGGCCATGTCCATTTTATTTCACAATTGTCTGTGTCTTTCTTTATGAAAAGCAATGCAGTTAACTCCCTTTTAATTGTGTTTGATCTGTGTGGGCCAGAGAACATCAATACCACGCGCCCACTTCCCTGGTCCCGAGCAGGTTCTGCCTTCTCTCCCTCCCAGACATCAGCAGACAGCAGAATTACTGGAAAGCAGCACTTCCTGACTAGCATGATTATTAAGCTGACCTCAGAAACAAGTCACTGGGGCCAAGCTACATCTCATACTTACTTGAATGAACGGGCCATTTTAAAAAGAATGGGCAACTTTTTTGGTCTTCCTGGATGGCTATTGCCTGCAGTCTTCTGCAGAGAACTTCCTTTACTCTGCCATCTCCTTCCTCCCCACCCAAACTTCCCCCCCCCACCATACTGAACTCCTAATTAAATTTAACAGTTTCAAGAGTTCAAACTGTATACCTTTTTAATTGTGTCCTACTTTGTATTGGCTGATGCACAAGTCTGAAAATGGATATTACAGCTTTTTATGATATAATATCATCCTAATTGGTGCTTCTAGGCCGTGGCTGAATTCTTTTCAATTAAGCTCTAACATACAGTAACTGTTTCTCTCTGCAAATGCTGGAAAGCCATTCACAAGAGAGGACTGGTACTGCACAATTCCGAAGTACCTTAATGTGTCAAAAATGTTTTGTGAAGAAAGCTACACTGTAAATGCAATCACCTACATTGGTGTTCCCATTGTTAACTGGGAGTGAAAGTATTGCTAATTGTCCTGCGTTTTAGCTGGGTTTTTAAAGCATTATGTAGTAAGTACACCGGAGGGTCAATTTGTGAAGTGAAATACTTAGCATGCAAAGCGTAATACAAGATGCTGTGTAATACTTGACCTCTCAGCATAATAAATGTAGCAGTGAAACGCTGTGCATTCAGTATTCACTGAATAGAGCCTTCGCAGTGGAACAAAACCAGAAAATGTTCTCTTCATTCCTTTTTTTTCTACTAAGCGAAAATTATTCTTTATAATGGCCATTGCAGCAATTAGCTGGCATTTGGTAGAATAAATGTGCAGAAATAGCAATTTCTTATTTTAAATGAGAGTTTGTATGGAGCCTGCAAATTACTTGAGGTATATGAATAATTGTGTCTTAGCTTTATGCTACAGAATAGGGTGTGGGTGGGTATAAAGATTTCCTATTTGCTGTTAAATGTTTAGACATTTTATTATTTTAATTTCACTCACAGTCTGCCTGGATTGACCCTGCTTTCCCATTGATCATTTCATGTGTGCCTAGAAGCAAGTGTGCAGATGGTGGGAGACTCCCAATTAGTGCACTATGTTTTTTTATGAATGTGATATGTAAGTGCAATCAGGTCTCCTCTAGAGGCAATGGTGGTGTTTAGACTTTAGGATCCAATATCAATACAATTTAATAATCTGTATAGACTGAACCATTTATTAATATTCTCTGTGGTCAAATGCAATTGGAAACTTCATTAAAATTTTATCCAAAGTTTTTCACCTTATTGAAATGCATTCTTCCAGGCATTCACGATTCATCTAATTAGACTTAAGTAGGGCATTTTTTCCTCTCTCAGAGTGATTCAGTTAATTATGTCCATATATTCATAATTAAAAGGTGGATGAGTTGGGTAAAACTGAAATTATGAAATCTACAGAGATTTTGAGGTTTCGAGTGTAGAATATCAAAAGGGGGTGAGTAAGTCAGAGCAACAAAATACTTTGCTTTAATCCCCCTCAGCTACCCCCACTCACTGCTTTCTTATAGGGTTTTATATATTTATTCACTTATCATTTGTACTTTAGCAACTTCAAAAGATTGATTTGAGGCAAGCACAAAGTGAAAAATAATTTTTTTAAAAAGTAAACACCTTGAATACTAAAAATGCTTCACTAAAGTGTTGGCAGTTATTTTTAATTAAAAAAATTTGAAGATAGCACATTGTCATTTAAAGGTTAACTATTCAACCATTAAAATAATAAAGTTCCTCTCACCTATTGACTACCATCCCATTTCCCTACCATGTTTCTTACATGCTTTCTTTACACACTTTTAAGTCCTCTCTTCTTATTCCAGTCCTTCACACATTTTACTTGCCTATTCTAAGTACATACATTCTATATAATATCTTAAGTTTCCAAAATTTTGTTTTATTTTTACTTAGACTCAAGAACTTTTTTATCTTTAAACTTATGCTTTTGGATTTTTTTAAGCAAAATGAAAGGACTCTAAACTTTTCTTTAGCTAAGACCTAAATACATACAACTTTTTACCCAAACAGATCTTCTTTTTACCATTGGGTGATGCCAAAAATTCCTCTGCCAAATGCTATAATGAAGGCAACCCATTTCCAAGTGACATAGCTCATTTGTTGAATCCAATCTATGATACTATAAACCTGGAATAGCTCCAACTGCTATTGCTAATCTAATCTGGGTAAAACGAAGTCCTCACATGTAAGCAAAAAACAAATCCTTTATCATTTTATAACAAGGCTTGTTGGGTATGTATATTTCTTTACAAGCCACATTGTTTTTGCCCAATGGTTAAGCTCAAGATCTTTAACAAATTGTATAGAATTATACGAGTTCTGTCCTATTTTAACTCCTTATGATTTTTTTTCTCAGTGGGGCAAAATATCAAGTAATAGACACAACTGTAGCATTTGAAGGGAGTTAGAATAAATCCAGGTAGGTGATTGTAAGAGTAAGTTTAATTTTTAAAGTTACATGTGAAATGAAGAAATGTGACTTATGACATTTTTCTCTTTATTTATTCCTTTCTAAAATAGTCTTCTTGAAACTTCCCAACGGAGAAGAATGTGGTGGATTAAGGCATAAAATTCCATCCACAACTCTGTGAGTTAAAATGCAAGTACCTATGGCTATATGAGTAAAGACATTGGTTTGTTAAAACAGGAGAGAAATGTCAAGTGTGTTAATATTGCTGTCATTAAAAAATAATGTTCCAGTCATGGTAATCAACTGGACAATTCTTCTCATAGGCTTTCATGTCATTGTGATCACCCAAAAATACCCAAAACAACAACAAAAAATCTTCACCATGTACACAGTACCTTGGAGTTCATTTTTAAAAATAATTATACAAAGAGTAAAAATCTGTTGTATATGGAACTATTAGTCTCAATGTCATTGGAATTTTATGACGTCATTGCCATAAAATCAAAAGATGATCCTTTTACCTGGAACATTTTCCCAAGTTAACGGCTTTGTCTTTCAAAAATTGAGAATACCTATTTAGAGGATGCTTCCTGCTTGGAGTGTCCATATCAAGAAAGACTCTTTTGTCCCCTATTTCCAATAAAATACCTAGATTTTCCTTAGGAAATTCCAGAGAGAGGGCTTTTCATTTCAACAACATTTTAGTAGAGTGCACTCAAACTGAATGACTCCCCATTTTCCATGTCTGTTCCTGCTCCCCTATATCCTGCCTTCACTTGGGATGGAACTCCTCTTTAGGGATCTTCTCTTCACTGCCAACTCTGGTTGTCCAATTCCTTCTTCTCTTTTCAAGATCTAGATCAAATGTCCTTTCCCTAAGATGCTTTCTCTGCTGTCTGCCTCACTTTGTCTGCTGTCACGGTTCCCTCCTCTAAACCGTGAAGCACTTGACCTTTCTACCTCTTGGTTATTCATGTACATTTCATCCCTCCTGCTTGGCTGTAGGCTTCCTGAACCAATCAGTGCCTTCCACATGTAAGCATGCAGCAAATAGCTCTTTAGTGACCATATTCTGGTTCCAAAAAATGAAGAAAGTACAAACATGCAGAAATGATTCAATCTATCCTTTAGATCACAGCATTGAGTTTTTCTGATATGTTTATGCATTTCCATATAGTAGGCAATTTCAGGTGCTTTCTGTTTGTCTAGATCAATGATAAATTAGCTTGTCACATAGCTGGTATCTTTTGCTACCCATGGGGATGCTGTGTAAAGCAATTCAGAATATGAGTGAATTTTTTTTCAAGCAGTTCTCAGTCATGAATATCATATGGATGGGTCTTTGTGATCTTAAACAAACTGTAATCTTTCTAAGCCTTAGTTTTTCTCTCTGTAATTTGGGGACAATAATGCCTGCCTTACAAGGACGTTTAAATGACTAAGTACCTAATGGGTAGGTGGCAAGACTGTGAAAAGCCATGTGATGTCCTTTGTGCTTATTAGAAAAAAAAATCCCTTTCCTATGTGTCAGATAACTATCCTAATAAATGTGCAAGTTAACAATGTCTGACATGATTTGTGCCTCCTTAGCATGTGAAGCCCTTTCATGCTCCACAACTGTGCATCATGGCCAGTACCTTGAAGCTAACAGTTATGGGTGGATCCTTATTTTGAATTATCTGAAGAAGGTTCTAGCACTATTCCTGTAACCCAAAGAAATTCTAAGGAATAAAGATACTTTTGTTAACATATATCTCATTGTATTATACTTTCTGAAAAAACTTTCACCCCCTTTACTGGACAGTGTACAACATGAAGGGCAGGGAGGGACTGTGGTCCTAGTTATTTATGTATCCCTAGGGTTACAGTTGGGATCTTAATATTTAAACATTGTAAAGCATTCAATTAAAAATGGTTATATGAATGATTGAGCATGTATCTCCACCACATTCAGCTACTTGTTTCACCAGCTACCCAAGAGATGACAGGTTGGGATATGGTATCAGAAACATAATCACACTTCTGTGTGTACACACAAGTGATAGCTCATCCACATACACTAAGGAAATACAACTTACTCTGTTTTAACCTTGGATTACTGAGACATGGTGACACTGACGAAAATCAATCTTCTCTTGTACTAGGTGTGCATTAGTTACTAACGTATTTTTGAAAATGTTCCTCAAACCTCCATTGATGCTACTAAGAGCTGTGAATCTTTGAGATGCAAAAAGAAAGTCTGCAAAGTGTCCTGAATGGTTGTGGTTTTGCTGCCTCCTTGTTAAGGGGGCAAAGATTCTCTTACTTTTGACACCCTTGCCACTTCCCAGTGTAGAATTCCTGGAAAGATATCAGTGCAAGCTCTTGGCACATATTAAGAAGAACTTCTGTGGATATAGGCAGAGAAGAGGTCAAATGGTCTCCCCACTTGAATCATTCTTGTAAGCTTTGACCTTGTTTCAGAACAATTTCCTCTATTTGATTTTTTCCCCTCTCCTTAACATTTTAAACATTAAGAAAATTTATTTCCTATTGAATAATCACAATATAAAATTTGAACATTTTTTCAATTCTTTCCTGATACTTCTACTCTATTGAGGCTGAAATTGCATGTTTTTTAGGGTCAGAAAACTTGCAGGGGCACACAGTCCATCAGGCTTCTGCTGTGCCTCATCCCTGAGAACTGGCCAGGTGAGCCTCCAGCAGGGCACAAAGAAGGTGAGAGACACAGGTGAGGGCATCAGAGTTCTCACTTTTTCCCCATGTCTAGTTAAAAGTACACTAGCCTCTTTTGCGGATGTTAGTCATTCTGGTTCTTGGCAGAAAAAGTCAGTTTATTTAAACAGTAAAAACTAAACTTTTCTGAGTGTTGTAAGCCAGGAGCTGTACTACAGACATTAAAAACATTGTCTCATTTGATTCCCCACAACTTCACCCAAGAAAGACCATTACTACTCTGTATCACCAGGAGGGAGCTAAGCAAATCCACTGGAACATTTCTTCAAGTTACTTTATGGTTCTGGGAAAAAGCAGAGTCAGGACAGGCCTGTTTTGATCCATAAGATGAGCTCTTAATCCTTACTCTTCCTTCTTCCCAGCTTCATAGTTTCCTTTGCCCCTCACCTCATTGAAACTCTCTGGACTAGTTGATCTGGGGAGTCACTTGTATACTTTTATGGGAACTGCTTACTGAGAACAAACCAAACCCCAGGGGCTATGGGCAATGGTCCCTGGGTATCCAGCAAAAACACCACTTCACACAAAATTAACTGACTGAAAATCCCTGTTCTACCTAACTCTATGTAGTGTGGGTGGTGTGGGAGGCAGTTAGGGAATGAAAGGTGGTTGAACCAAGGTACAAACATTTCTCTTTGTTTCTCAGAGAAGGTGTTTACACAGCAAAGCATGGAAATGGGTTTACATAAGGGACATGGGCCCAAATGAGAAAGGGATCATCCTTTAGCCTACCTGGGAGCTGTGGTTCGGGACATGACCCCAGGATCTACCAACTCTAGTGTGTGCAAGTGAATGTATGCTGACACATGGTGTCTAGAACATACTTCCCGGAGAAGCTTTCTGTTTGGTGCTAGGGGAGGGAGAAAAGCAATGCCCCTTACCCACACACAAATTTTGCCAGATGAAGGAGAGAGTAAAAAGTTTACTCAAAGAAACAGGTAAAATCCCAACTGATAAACCCTACCACAAAAACATTGTCTTCAAGTTTTATTTATTCAGCATATGTTAGCAGCTCTCAAATTTTAGGGTATCAAATAACCTGGAATGGAATTAAACTGCATCTACTCAGATCCTGTTTTAAAATTCTGATTCTGTGTGGTTAGGGTAAGTTCCTATACTCTACATTTAGACCACTCCTATTTTGATGTCCCACATCAGGGAAGGAAATTTTGAGAAAACAGCCTGGAGTTAGGCAAGTACTTACACAGCAGATAGTCTATGGGATTATTTAGGATGAAGCTTATTAATACTATTCTCCAGAAGTGCTCGTGAGAGGAGATCTGGTTCTGGCTGACATTGGCAGCTACAGCCAAAGAGTTTCCTATACTGCTTCAACACCTGCTTTTAGGAAAACTTAGAGATAAGACTGAGGAGGTGGTGAAAGGCAGAGAAGCTATCCTTGTGTCAGGGTGAGAGGGCGTCCCAGTGTGCTCCCTGCCAATCCTAGCTGGGCAGGCACACTGTGAGAGGCTGGAAGAGAAACCCCAACTTCTGAGGGAGTCTCAGATTATCCGAAATCTCTTATAACATGTCCTTCACTCACTGGACAGTTGTAGAGGCCTCCCATGTGCCTACTGGGCTTTGGATCGTGGGCCTTGAGTATGCATGTTCTCTCCTCCTGGAAGGGCAGAGGTTTTGTCTATGGTTAACATTACTGTTCCAGACCTGGCCTCCCTAGTAAGGTCAGTTCCCCCAGGATATGCCCTCATGGCATCATTACCCTGCGAAATGGAATTCTTGGATTCCTGCCTTTCTTCTTCACTTGTGAACTTGTGAGGTCCCTAAGGGCAGGGACCATGTTTGGTTTTTTTTTTGTTTCTTTCTTAGCTTTGAGTTGCCTATAAAAATAATTTGCTGAAATCTAGTTTTCTGAATGACACACTTTGCCACATTTAACAATGTATCAGTTTAACAGAGTGAGTTGTTTTCTGTTTATAAGTTATACTGTAAAATGTATTGGGATAGAATGGCTTACCAGATTTTGATGATTTCTGTGAAAGTTTGGTCAATTGGTTTTCATTTTGTACCATAAAAGCTTTTTGAGGAATGTTTGATTGTTGATTGCTAAGTGTAATAAAATAGTTGAGCCTTTTAGAGTATATATTTAATATTCAGGGAAGGGTATTTAACAAATCAGTAACCAAAAGTTTACTGAAGATTGGTACCCCAGTTCTGACATTCACTTAAGTATGAAATTGCTAAAGGGGATTCAGAGTAACTAAATTAACTTGAAATGTAGAGATTTTAGACACTAATTGCTAGTCATATAAAATCAAGGCTGATATGCCAACCAAGACATTAGTGAATATAAAAGTGCTTAAAGAGAAATTCTAAATGACATTCAGAAAGATGGGGAAAAACTCTAAGTTAAACTGATTCTGTGTGTAGTGCTAAAATTTCAAAGCTTAATTGCTTAAAACAAAAATTAAGTTGCCATTCCACCAAACAAATACAAAGAGAATATTAATTATGGTTATAATGTGAAAAAATAGAAAATTACAGAAACTAGAAGTAACAAAGATTAAATACTCAACATTTGTTTTCTAGTAAGGAGAAACTGAGATATTTTTACCTGGTTGCAGGCATGAAAAGATTTGAAATGGAAGGACAAATGTGTTTAAAGATGTGTAAAGGAGGCAAGGAGGCTCTGAAGATTTGGCACAAATAAATGAATGATAAATCTTTGAATGTGATTCAGAGATTGTCATACTACTAAGATTAAAAAGAAAGATTTAAAAGGTTGGCTAAAAATTCTAAAAGTGCTGAAAGGTTGATAAAATAGGAACTGAACTACAAAAAAAAAACAATAAAGTAACATCACCATATACTAATATTTCTCTAAGACAACTGACAAAAATAATCCCATAAGGGCTAGTTGATAAAGCTATATACAAGATTTAAAAAAAGAAACCTGTATAAGACAATTTTTCAAAAGGAAAATAGCTCCAAAAAATTTTGGGTTAAAATATGAAATTTTATTTGTATAAAATTATTTTGTGTATTTGTATAAAATTTATCAATAGGAAAAACTACTTTCAGCTTTTGACAAATTAAAATTGCTCAAAATGCTACTATAAAGAGCAAATGAAAACTTATTAGCTAAAATGATGCTGTGCAAATTATTATAAATTGTACTAACAGTTAAAAGAAACAAGATTGTTTTTTTTTTAGATTTATTTATTTATACATACAGCTGGGGTACAGGCCAGAGGTGCGGAGTGGTGAGAGGCTTCACCAGAGGCAGAGTGGGGAGCAGAACAGGCGGATCAGAAATACACTGCTGAGGGGAGCAGCGGGCGAGGCAGGAGAGGTCTGCCGCACCATGTGGGATTCTCCCCGACTGGGCATCAAACTCGCATCGTGCTCTGCTGACAGCTCCACAGCGCAGCGCCCAACCGCTGCGCCACCAGGGAGGCCCAAAAGAAACAAGATTTTGTCAAATAATTTCTTTTGGTAAACTTAACAAATTAGTGCTTCCATTAATCACTTAATTCAATTAATTAGTGATTAAATTAATAATTTAATGGATTAATTTTGCAGGATTGGTTTTCAGCCAATTGGCTAGTTTCTTTTATTTGGGGTTTCTTTTATTTACTATTGTTATATCTCCCAAGCATGTTCCGGTGCCTGGTATGCATAAAATATAAATAAGTGATTGAGGGCCTCCCTGGTGGCACAGCGGTTAAGCACTGCACTGTGGAGCTGTCGGCAGTGGCGACGCGAGTTCTACGCCAGGCTGGGGAGATTCCCACATGGCGCTGCAGACCTCTCCTGCCTCACCCGCTGTTCCCCTCAGCAGTGTATTTCCATCGATCTGCCCGTTCTGCTCCCCACTCTGTCTCTGGTGAACCCTCTTGCCACCCCACGCCTCTGGCCTGTACCCCAGCTGGTATACATAAATAAATAAATCTTTAAAAATAAATAAATAAATAAACAAACAAATCAATAAATAAATAACTGACTGAATGGACTTTTCTGGGGAGATGGTTACAAGAGGAAACAAAACCATCAGGGCCCCTGGCTTCATGGGGCTTACCTTCTAGATTGAGGTGTTGTTCCACTATTTTCTGCTACTGGTTACATAACTCTAATGCAGCTTCATTTACCTGTTGTACTTATTCCTGAACTCATAGGAACATGGTTTACTTTACTGCTATACTGTATTCAGGGACCATTTATTTTATTTAATTTTTTTTTAAATTGAGGGAACATTGGTTTACAGGAACTATAGGGTATAGGGTCATAACTGTCAGCTGGTTGCCACCTACCACTAAGGCACCCAAAGTCCTCCACTATAGGGGGGAACATTTAAATGGGAAATTAACTTAAAAAGGAAAAAAAAATTCAAAATTGGCCAGAGACAGGCATTATTACACAGGGTTGCTTGATAGTAAAATAAAAAAAAAAAAGATTAAAACTCTAAAGGTAAGCCCCTATATATGCACGATTCACACAGCACTTCTTTCTGAAGTGCTTGTCAAATGAATGTGAGTAAGAGAAGCAATTAGAGAGGAGGGAAAAGCCAGGCCCAGCCCACTCCACACCTAGGAATCATGGAGATAAGTGCTCACAAAAATCTCACCCCAGGAAGTCACACATGGGCTGAAGTCTTTTTTCCTCCCACTTGTCTCCTTGACCATGATAGAATAGGAAGGAAATGAGGCAAAGGTAAATGTACTCCAAGATTCCAAGGGTGAGCAGAAGACAGGTAGGATGTGTGAGCAGAGAGGCAGGCACCTAGTGTGCGGCCCATATCACTGTGAGCGTGTGTGGAACTGGTACAGTAAGAGCCAGAGGCTTTTCCTGTGCAGTGAGTTGGAATTAAACATGCTAATTTGAGGTCTCTTTCAAGTATTTTGTTTAACTCCATTGGCCTTTAATTCCTTTATATTGCATCCTTTAATGTAATGTTATTTATATATGAAGCATGTTATGCTTATTAACCAATGTGCAAAAATCCAAAGTACAGATTTTCTGTAATGGGCTAATTACAGGACTTTAAAGCCACCTACTGAGTTTTGCTGAGCTTCACAACAGGTTCACTGAACTGGATAAATTTATTCAAACGTGTGGAAATGAACCCCATTCTATGTGCAACGGTACTGGGAAAACACACAAATTATACCTCAATACCAGTTTAATGGGTCAAACAGTGAACCTGAATACTGAAGTTATCTGCATCTTAAAATCGTGGGGAAGCCTGTGGTAAGAAAGGGAAGTGCCCATTCAAGGGAGTTTCTCCTTGTTTGTAAACAGTGCAATAAAACAATAAGTCTGGTGATTGGGAACAATTCTCTGCACTCAAAAAACAGAGGCGGGTTGCCTTTCAATGACCTCTGAAAATACACAACTTTCATAACTGAACCTGAGAGTGGAAAGGAGTGACGAAAGCTCAGCAAACACACAGCTCAAGCACAGTCCTTTAATCTTTCCTGTTGAGAACAAGAGGGGCATTTTCTTGTGTCATGGTTTAGCAAGAATTCAGCACAAAATGTTCAGAGTTAGAAATACAAATAAGGTATAAAACTGTGACGTAATTAAACATTCTCTTCAAACTAGCTTCCCCCCCCAACTTGATCAAAACAACAAAAATATGTTGATCATATTTTAATATTAATTCTTCAATTCATTCGCAAATGGTTTTTCACATCTGAGAGTTCGAAAGAACTGTAGATCCAAGCTCCATAGGACCATATTTAGAACTATCATCCCATTATAAAATTACAAAGACAGGGTGCAGGGGGTGGGGGGAAGAAATGGATGCAGAGTGGCTTAAGAAATTTGACAGGGACAAAGTTGAAGGAAAATACCCATTTCCTATATTGCATCATTTGCTAATGAAAGTATAACTTTCCAGTAGGTAAACACCACACACTAACTAGGGCAGGCATGCACACACAAACATACGCTCATACGTGATCGTTTATGTGCTTACGTGAAGATAGACATAGCTTTTATTCTTTGATGGGTTCCTGTAGTAGATCTATTAATTTGTCATGAAAGGGAAAAGAATGTCATTTTCAAGCCTGAAGGAGTTCCAGTCTTGTCCTCAGGGCACCTTATTTACACTGTACAATCTACACAGCGGGTGACAGTTGGGTGTTGATAACCTGATTTTTGCTGATCTCTTCAGGGAGACACTGGTTTGCCCAGCTCTGAAAGCTGTAAAGCCTGGCTTCTTAAAGCACTCTCTGCGAGTGCCACATATACCAAGAAAAAAAAGAGAGTTCTCAAGGAAGTAAGGTGTGACGTAGGCCAGTTTCACCAAGAAGCTCGGACCAAGAAATAAGAATTTAAATATGAAATACTAAAATTTAACACATGACTGAAACAAAATAAATGGTGTACCACTGAAAGCATTTGAGGTAATTAATCAATGCTGTGTTTGTACATATCATTAAATATATTATACTCAGTTTAGATTTGATTTCTATGCTCCTTTTATAAAGAGTTAAAAGAAAATACATTTGAATTCACGCTGATACTGAAAACATGCTCCTAGCTTCTAGTTTTTTGGATTTCAAATCATTTCCATTAACAAACAGCTATTTGCCCTCTAATAAAATATGTCATTATGCTTTATTCACATCGCACAAAAGAATCACTGAAAAATCGCCCCAATGATGGCCAATAATTACACATTTTGCTCCTGTGCTAGCGATGAAGAAATCTGTTCATTGGAGAAAGCAGGTGCTGGGGCATCAAGCTAATAGTCAATGTGCGCCATGGTAATTAGCCACTGCGATTGCTAAAATTAACAATTAGCTAACATGCAATTCTCTTTTTTGCAGGCTGCAGTTTACTTTGTATAATCCTTGCATGTTCTTAGTAATTATTCTGACAGCTTATTATTTTTATTTTTTCTGGTTTGAACACAGCTTTAACATTTGCATCGGGCAACCCAAATGTTCAACAGGCAGGGGTGAAACAAATGCTTGACTAGGCATTTTTCTGAGGCACAGATTTGGTTGTTTTCTTAACTTTTCATTGTTGGGGAGGGGAGTGGTAGGACCAAGATCTAGGATTCTTTCAGAGCTATTGTTTTCTCTCCTAGGACCTTCCCCCAGGGCACCATGCTCGGTCATCCTGAGCTTTTAGAGGGAAAACTGCCCAGTCAGCGGCAATTTAGACACGAGGGAACAACTCCAGGGATGAAGTGCCACAGTCAAGCTGGTCAAAACATCTTCTTTTCATTCTTCTTCCCTGGAGTGTGTCTTTGGTTAATGCATTTGCGGTCCCCGCACGACTCCTCCACCCCCCTGACCGAGGGAGAAAATGTAGCATCCTGTGTGGATTGTTCTTATCTGTGGCTATATGCTGAGATAATATTGCTAGAGCCTTTCAGTGGAATAAGCCCGAATAACCACATGTGAGAGAAAAAAATTAAAAGGCAAGGGAGTCTCCCCCTACCCAAGAAACACTCTCTCTCTCTCTCTCTCTCTCTCTCTCTCTCTCAAACATGCTCGAGAGAGAGAAAACATGCTCGAGAGAGAGAAAACATGCTCGAGAGAGAGAGAGAGAGAGAGAGAGAGAGAGAGAGAGAGAGAGAGAGAGAGAGAGAGAGAGATGTGATGAAAGCTCTCAAAACATTCAAGAAAGATGCGTTGTGGCAAAAAAATTAGCCAACTGCTCTTCCGAGTTGTGCTCATTCCCTATGGTGGTCAAAAACTCACTGTGAACATAGTGGTTTGAACAATAAAAAAGTTAAAGCTTACAGTTCTGGAGGTCAGATGTCCTGGATGGGTCTCACTGGGCTAACATCTAGGTGTCTCCAGGGCTGTGTTCTTTGCCTTTTTTAGCTTCTAGAGGCTTCCCATACTCCTTGGCTCATGGCTCCTTCAAAGCTAGCAACACGGCGTTCCTCACACTATTCTGTAGTTACGCCTCCTTCTGACCACAGCCGGGAAAAATTCTCCAATTTTAATGGCTCACCTGGATAACTCAGGATAATCTCCCCATTTGGAGGCTGTTAATTTAATCAAACAGCAACATCTCTTTTGCTACGTAAGGTAGCATAATCACAGGTTGCAGGGATCTGGACTTGGACATCTCTGGAAGCTATTTTTTTGTCTACCACACAAACCAATGAAAAATTTACATACTGTAAGTTTGTGCCTCTCTATAGTTATAGGTGACTGTACATTTAATGCCAGGGATTGGATTATTTAGGAGTGGTGGGGGCTGGATGAAGGGGAGGGGGGCGGGCAGTGGATTTCCATGGTTTCTGTGGGCAATAGCGCTTTATGGCCATCCCATGCCAAGTTTCTTAATTCACCCATGGAGTCAGTGTAGGCCATCCTTTGTCCTGTCACTCCCAGGCTCCTGAGATTGGAGGGCCTTTTCACCCTCTTGATAAGAGTGCCTCTTTTTCGAGTGCAGGCTTGGCCTGGCTGAGAGCGATCACCATGTGTGCTGTGCTATACTGCAGTGTTCGGCTGCGGCACACTCGCTGACTGCGTGAATGAGTGGCGGGGATGGATGTCCATACCGCCTCTGCACTATGTGAAGCGACACCACCCACTGCAGACCTGATTTCTAAAACATGGGGTCAAGGAAGCAAAGTACTGGACTCCTGTGAAGTGCTAAGACCCTCTGTGGGTATCAATGTGAGCCGAATGTCAGGGCTCAGAAAGGCTACAGCAGACATGAGGATTAGCCCAGGGGATCGAACCTTGGGACCCAAAGCTGGCTGCATAGGCTGAGGACCCAAGGCTGGCTTAGCAGGAGGAGTCAGGGAAGTGAGGTATGGCAGAGGTGGGGGCCAGGTTGTGGTGGTAAAACATAGCAACATACTCTGTTTGTTTAAACAGGAGGAAACTGGAATGAACGGAGTCTGCCAGAGAGTCAGGCAGGCAGGAGTCAAACACTCAGAGAAGGGATCACTATTGCGATAATCCGAGGTGAGGCTTCAGAGTGCCCACTGCTCCTTGCCAAGCAGCAAAAGAGACAGGGTTTTGAAGGATGCTTTGTCTTAATACAAAATCTACTCTTCACAGTACAAATGTGTTGGATTCCTGGGTTTATGTAATAATTGACAGGATAGGTTTATATAACGAGCAACTTTTATGTATTTAAAACAAAACTCTATTCACAAAAAAAATGTAGCAACCACCCTGATAGCTTATCTATTCTCTAAGGTGAGTCATCCACACAAGCTAGGCTTGTGAAGGACAATGGGCCAAGAGAACTTTTGGGAACCATGGAGCCAAAGCTTAAAGATACTTTGCTAACATTACAAGGTTATTTCTTCAAAAGAGGTGAGGCAAGTTCATTAGAACGATCGACAGCAACCTGGGAAATACACATAAGAAAGAATGTATTTCAAGAAGACATCAGTTTTCATGAGCTCACCTACGAACAACCCTGGTGTACTGAGAGGAACTGCACTGGTTTAGAGCACACAATTTCATTCTCCACCATCCAGCACTATCTCTTCACTGCTGACTTCTCACCACTTTCAGACCATTATAATTATTTGTTTTTATTTAAAATGGAGGAGCCAAGATGCAAGGTGTTAGAGAATAGTTTGGGTTCCCAGAGGCCTGGTGGAGTTGGGAATAGAACTTCGAATTCCTAAATCATACTCTGCTGTTGATCTCTTTGGGCTACATGTTCACAACATGGGGGTGAGAGTGAAGTGAGGAAGTGAGCAGGGGTATGGCCATGGAAGGTGGTAGAGTGGGCAGTGGGGGAGTGATAGGAGAGAGGGAAAAGTCAGGGTGGTCATGCAACCTCAGGTCTTGGGCATCATGGAAGAGTCTCAAAGATAAGCTTTAAGGAAAAAAAAATGATTAAACTGAATGCTAGCTTGTCATCAGAGACAACTGAGGAAAGGGAAACCACCCAAAGTTACTATAAAGGAAATGGGAGACAAAGGGCTAAGTAGCCAGGGAAGGGACCACTTCACTCTAGACAGTTAAGTGGTACAATAAAGAGTGTGGTTCTTTATGCTAGAATCATTTAGCTTGGCTACTCATTAAGATGGCACAGGACAGAGGATATAATTCCTAAAGTTCTTCAGCATGCGCAACTTTAAACCCAGCCTAGAATGTTTTGTTGGGGGAATGCCCTGCCTCACAGGTCTGCACCCAGAGCCCACTCCTACCTTTACCCCCATTTCCAACCTGCTCTGCTGTCATCCTGCAGCCTCATTAGCTCACCCCTCTACACCAGGAGATAATTCACTCTTATAACACAGAGTGGCGTTTGAAGTTGGGTAGGCCACTCCAGAGAAAGATGAAAAAAGGATTACGAGTCCATTAGATTAGATCAATGGTATCCAGTCCAGGGAAAAATATCAAATGGAAAGAATAAGAATATGGAGGAGGTGTGTGTTTATGAGTGTGCGTATGCGCATGTGTGTGTGTTAGGGACCCTCAGAAAGCATGTTCTCTGATTCTATTTCATTTGGGTCAATCCCAGTTTTTCTTGGAGCTTGTTTCCTCTGCTTCCATTTAGAAATAAATTGTAAGGCTGCATTTGCACCTTGGTTTAAGTCAGGGTGAAAACAACGTCTTGTCTATGGATTCTACTTTTCCCAGGCACTTTTTGCCACTTTTGCCCCTTCCTAATTAGTGCCTTCAGAACAAGACATCCAGCACTGTGGAGGGTTCTCTGCATCTTGAGGCTACCTGGGTGTGAAGTCAAGGTAAGTGAGGTCATTGGGTTCCTCTCTGACCCATGTGTCAGTCTGATGGGATTTTTCTGTTATGCAGATCAGCCAAATCAGATTCAAGAATTCCAGGTTCAAATGAAGACACAGTAGTTTCCCAGTAAAGTCACATGATAAGGGGCACCACTGCAAAATCTAACTACTCTGCATACAGGAGATACTGCTTACCCTACATCAGGGAAAGAAGATCATAGCATCATAAATTTAGGCTTGGAGGCACTAACTCCTATGTTCTCATTCAGGAATTCTATGGACAGCGTTGATCAGAGGCTACTTACCCTAATCTTTGCAAGAGCCAAGTGAGACTTAGAGAGCTGGAACACATAAAATACTATTGACTTGGTCTTCCTTTTAAAACTTGAGGTAGTCAGGGCACTTTATTGAGACCTCTAAACATAGAAATCTAATTTTACGACTTACCATGAAATGTCTCCACACTAGTGTTTTGGATGATTTAATGAGTGGCATCATTTATAGGACACAAGGTTATAATCTGAATTTATGAACTGTAAAGAAAGTGCCAGTATGCTTACTAACTAATGAGCTTTTTAATGATGAGAAATAGATAAAGCTTAAAATGCAGAATGCTTATCAAGCACCTCAGACAATAGCAAAGTGGAGCAATTTAGAAGTACTTACCAGTGCTACTGCTGTGACAGTGAGAAGTGAACTATTTTCTTTCATTTTAAAGACTGCTTTTCATACATGGCAGTAATTTCTATATTTTCTTATCGAAAATTAAATGTCCTGGCATAATCCTCTTTTCGATAGAGTTTAAAATATAAATAACCTATTGATATCACTTGTAATAAAGTAAGACAAAATGCCTCTACAAAGAGGGGAATATGTGAATATCAACATGGGATGATGGGATCCTGGATCTGGAGGAGCCTGATGGGTGAGGTTTTCTCAGGGAACTTTTCCCTGAAGCAGTTTTAAACACAGCGTGCTCCCTGGAGAGGCCAGCGGGGGTCCTGGCTGGGCTTATACAGCATCACCATCTCAAGTGATTTATGGGAAGTCTGAACTTTCAAAGAGAGTCTGTAGTTGGTTTATGGTTGCCTTTGCCCTTATGCAAAGGGGCATAAAAAGAATTTATAAAATAACACTTCCTCTTGTTAAAGAAGTGCTCTTCATCTCAGGGCCTCTAGAACATGGTAATCTGGGCATTTCTGGGATGTACCACCAGCCAGCATGAGGGAGGTGAGCCATTTCTGAGCACAGGGGTCCACAGATAGAGAGACTCATTGCTGAACCTGCTCTGCTCAATTGTAGAACTCCACACCCAATTCCCATGACCCAGGGGCCCCATTCCCAAGAAGGGCTGGGATGTGTTGTCATGATGGGCCTTTGCTTTGTTGTTGTTGCCATTGCTGTTGTTAATAAGGAACTAGATTGAGGTTGTCTTTCCCTACTCAGGAAGTGAGTTTTCCAGCTGATTCATTTAATTGCTCTCTCTTGGACAATAGAAAGGTCCCAGAGAGTGCAGCTCTCACTACTGGCCCTGACTGTTCCAAGCTCTAAGGGAAGTAGCAATGGAAGGAGCAGGGAAAAGCAAATCCTGGGATATTAACTGCTAGAGAGGCAGTGAGGTATGGTGGCAAGCAGGAAGTCTTTTGATGTACCAAAGATCTGAATGTCAATTCTGCAACTTTCTGACTGGGTAACTTCTGGCAAGTTGCTTCACCTCTGTGGCCAGCAATGGTTCCTTTATCTCTTGTGAGGATTAAGCAGACACCCAAGTAACACTGGCTTTATCCACTTCAAGAGTAGTGGCAGAGTACTGGCTTCTTCCAGGGAAATGAAGAAGTCATGGAATAAGGCCCCACCAGAAGCCAATTTGCCCTGAATTCTCAGCCGGGGTAACTTTCTGAGCTTGTTTCTAGCTCTCCTCCCTCCTGATGCCTGTCCTCTTCTGCCTTCCGACTCATCTCGAGTCTTGTCCTTGCCTCTTAACTCCCTCTCATTTCTTTACCTCCTTTTCAATCCTGAAAATTCTTCTGTTTTTAAAACAAATCACTAAAAACTTTCCACTCTGAGTTTAGTTTGAATTATTTGACAGTCCGAAGTTCTCTCATAATACTAAATTATAATGTAGCCTTAGGTTTACTGGTCTTATATGTAAATTGAAGATTTCCAGATAAAATTACAGTATAACTAGTTAAATCTGAATTTAGATAAATAAGAAATTATTTCTTAGTATAGGTATGTTTCATGCAATATTTGTATTTTTACTTGCTAAATGAGGCAATCTTAGTTAATTAAATATGAACTAAGTTCTCTTTGATGATGAAGATGCCCAAATCAGAAAAACCCAAGATTTTCCAAACTGGTCTCCTCAAGACACCCACTTCTGGCAGGCTGAGTATTTTCACCTATAAGAGTAATGAAATACCTTGAGACTGAGGAGACGATTCTGTTCTTGCCTAAGCCCTTCACTCTTCCCCAGTCAAGGAAGGGGTTGTCATTTCCTAAGTTTTTGCTCTTTTTCTGATTGGAGAAGCAATCATTGCTTCCCATTTTATGACCTAAAAGAACGTAGTTTGAAGGGTCTCATTCGGTTGGAGATTGGTCAGTGGATATGTCCTCTCAGAGGAAGTATAAGGTACACTTTTTTGTCTGTCAGGTGAAGTCCCCACCCTCCTTTTCACCCCAGGTCCCTAAATATGGGATAAATAGCCTGGGTCTTCTCCATTATTCTTTAGCATTTGCAATGATGTGAATTCTCCATGTGTATGTTACTAAATTTTGGCCTTTTCTCCTATTTATCTGTCTGATGTTCATTTGTTAGTTTGTTCAATCTTAGAAGAATCCAGATGGGGTGGGGAAATTCCCCTCTTCACCCCAATGATGATATTTTTACTTTGTTATTTTCACATCTTAGAAATCCCCAGAGAGATTTTATTTATTGAGTTGTATGTCATATGAATGTGTGTGTCTTATAGTCAGATTGTATGCTGTGAAGGCATGAAGTGTGTGCTAGCTCCCCTATGCTTTTGCCAGGCTCTCCTTTCTCTGTGCCTCTGTGCTGTAAGCATGGGCCTATGTAGACATTAGTTTTGTGGAGGTGGAGGCGGGCACTGGGAGGAGGCAGTGCCTAGGAAGGCATGGATGACATCTCTGTTCCAAGAAATTAAGTAGAATCAGACAGACCTGGGGCACCACCAGTTGGGCACTTCCAATGCTCATTTCTCCTCTCCCTCTTATAGCTACAGACTGCCTGGCACCAGGTGGAGTACTTGAAGAAGTCGTGACTGCAGAAGACAGGAGTCATGTGGGTTTGTGGATAAAATTTAGGAGGTCCATGTATTTGGATGGGGAAAAAATACATCTTCTTTATTTTCATAACCCCTTTCAATTATGACTACAGGCAATAAAAATAATAAGTATTAATTATTAATACTTGTGATCATGTCACCAAGACAAATCACAGAGTTTTTTGTTATAACACATTTAGGTCATTACAGATGTTAGAATTTTAATTACTCACTCATCATTGTTTCAAAATTATAGGACTTGCAGACTTATCCATATATCCTGTTATTTGGAGCAATACATTTACTAATACCAAATGATAATAAAAATTGTCATATATAAATATGATTTTTAAAAGTTTTGTAACTTTATTTCGATAAATTGGTTTTCTTTATAATCATGAGTACTTTATCTTATGCATTTAAAGACATTATTCTCAGAAGCAGTCTCTGGTATCACAGATTGCTAAAGGATTCCATGGCACTAACAAGAAAAAGTTAAGAACTCAGACTAACGGAAGACCTGAGCTCCTGTATACATAATTTACTTTCCCAAATCAACTACCTTTAAAGCAAATTGGGCAAAACTCTTCTTATCTTCTCTTTAGAGGCATACTTCAAACTGCAGCCTGCCCAGTCGTGACTGGCAAGTTGCCTTGAATATTCCTCTTAATCTGAATTTTACCTGCATAGAATTTTTTCCAGGGTGTGTGACTGATTTCTGGAGAAGCTCACAGGCTTTAGGAACTGTGAAAACGGTAACATGAGTGAAAATGGGAGTGAAATGCTAACAAGAATTAAAGCTAGAACCCAAGTTTGCCTTTACTGCTTGGCTCCATTTTCAATTTCTTTGCAATCAGAATAACTATAAGCTCCAATATATCACAAAACGATATTTAATAAAAATATGATATATATAAATATGTTGGGTAGTATACAAAACTATGTTTAGTCGATCAGTTTAGATGCAACCTCCTGACATTTGTCACTTTGAAAGCCGCTCCCCTCCATAACCTGGGTGAGTTTCTGAGCTCAGGAAAAGATGGCCTCAGGCTTAGGAGGACGGTAACTGAAGCAGAGAAAAGGAAATCTTTTACTGCCCTTGCCCCTTTGTTATTTGTGAGCTTCCTGGGGCTCTCGGAAGGTTGGTGGGGGGAAGGGGCCTACAGATGGGGGGCTATGTGCTGGAAATGGGTTGCTTGCTGGGTGGGAAGTGGGGGTGCCTGATCCTGGCTTGGAGGGTGTGCACGTGAAGGGGGGATTTGAATGAATGCCTGGGGGTTGGACTGGAAGAATAAAGCCACGAAGGGACCCATCTCATTAAAGAATCCATTTCCCATTTTCAGCAGTTTGCTACATTAACAAGCTGAGCCGTGAAAGGATTAGATCTGCTAAGTGAGTGCCTGTTCCTTGCACCATTGCAAAACACATTTCAGAAAGCAGTGGATTCGCCTTAAATGAGTATCTGCTGGAGGAGCAAAGCCCTAGGAAAACAAAGGGGCACGCCAGGGTAAGCTAATAATTCCTGCTGTGCTTTGAGGGCAATGAAATGACTGCAACCCTGAGAACTTTTTCTCCCTCCCCTGCAGTTGGTATAAACATAAGAGCCATTTTGATGATCATATCGACACCTCAGCAACAAGTGCTTCCCAGGTGCCAACAAAATGTCACTTTCCAAAGGGTTAAATGAACCAAAAGGCCTCAACCTCAAATATTCTTTTTCTGGGCCCATTTAGTATGCTAGCTATTAAACAAAACAATGGGCATAGATTCATATCCTGTCTACAAATAATCGAATGATACAAGAACAAATCTACCACCAGCTGCTTCATCCTATGCTATGCTTTGACTGGGAGGGGAAAGCCAAGTTTCGAGCTGGGTCTGGCCTGACTCAGGCCGTAACTTGTGAGTCCTGCTATTCTAACCCTTTCTCTTGATCTGCTTTTCAGCCTGTCTTGGAGCACACAGCTCAGAGCAGCAGGGAAGTTGCTTAGCAAAGGGCCACCCACTTGCCTATTATTCCTTCCTCGCCTGTGACATGACACAAGAACAAAGTAGACATTAACCGCTACATTAAACCCAGAAAGAAAGTAATCAGTAACCTGTTATTCCCTTAATAAAGGGAAACACATGCAGTGTGAAATCCAGAAGACTAATCAATAGCTGCAGACAATGCCATGTGCCAAACAAATTGCAAATCAATTAGAATCCTTGTTTTCTTTGAAATGGTTCACTATATCTAAAGCAATTACTCCTTCATTAGACCTAATTTAACAGCATGACTGCCCTGGCTACAACTGGCAGCGTCTGGCTATCAAATGGAAGAATGGCAGCTTATTTCTGTCTGTCTGTGAGTCTAGCACCAATCAAAAAAAAAAAATTGAATTCCTTTATATGAGAGCAACTTTTAATGAATGGGTGGATATTTGTTTTAATCAAAATATAGATACCAGAGTGAGACTAATCCCCCCCATCGCGGCCAAGGGAAATTAAAAGAGAGAAGTAACTACAAGAATTATTGAATAAAAATCGATATAGAGATGTATTTTTTCCTTTTTATGCTAGCTTCAAGTAGATAAATTGACATTTAAGTATGTAAAGTTCTTTTAGGTTTTCAACCTAGCATATCTCTTAGTACTAGTTTTAGGACTTTTGAAAACAATCTATTTACCTGGTTCTTGTAGAATTTGGAATATTCTTGTAAATGTTCACCTCAAAAAAGATACTAGCTCATTTTATCTTTAAAAGCAATTTTAAAAATAGCTTTATATTCACGTATGATTTACATACATTAAGATCTATTCATTTTAAGCATACCTTGATGATATGCCTCTATCAGATACAGAACATATCTATCACCCCAATAAATTCTTATGTACTCCTTGGTAGTTTGGTCCCCTCCCTCTGTGCCTCAGGCAACACAGACCTGCTTTCTGTTGGTTCAATTTACTTTTAAGAATAGTTTCCTACCCTCTGAAAGTACTGGAAAAATAATTGAAATAAGCATATTCTGCTGGTTTGGGGAAAATAATTTCGTCTATTGAGGCAACCAGCAACCATCTCTTAGAATTTAAGGAGACTGCAAACTTTTCTGAAAGTAAAACATTAAATCATTTCTGGAAACTGCAGTAAATACTCCTAAATAATATGAAAAAAATTAAGTCCCAATGTTGTTATTAAAATGCTAAACTTTGTAGACTGATTTTCCTTTCCTTTGAGAATAGTCATAGATTCAAGAATTTATTTAAATATTTTTAAAAAATTTTCTGACTATAAAAGCAATCCATTTTGATTATATGAAATTCTAGTATTACAAAATTAGAAAGAGTAGGAAGGAAGATCCTTATATTCCCATTCCTCCCAATAATTTTGAAAAGTACACAAAGCTGCTAGGGTGTTCTTTATAGTATTGTGGCAATAAAAAAAAAAAAAAAGGAAGCTTTAGGAGTTTGAACCTTAAATTAAGTCACACATGTTCCTGCTTCCCTTCTTCCTTTGCTTCCCTTATAACAGCTTTTACTCTCTCCCCTCCCCCTAATCCTCCCTCTTCACCTCACATCAAATGGCTTTTCATTCTTTGCATCCTTTGCCTTTCTTCTTCTTTTTCTTCTTTAGAGAGCAGTGCAGGAAAATTCTTGCATCAAGAGTACCCATATTTTTCACAGGTCAATCAACCCATTTCCCTGTCTCCTATACCTCAAAATAAAACACACTGCCAAAGCTCCCACATTCTTAAAATATATTTGTGCTACCCTATACTACATCCCATTTTGCCCCCCTTAACCTGTCATCATTAACACGGTCACTCAATTATTTTTGTTCTGTTGGTTAGGCTGACACTCAAAATTTACCCTAATCAATTACTCAACAAACCTTCATCGAAGGCCTGCCCCCTAGTAAAACCCAATTGGCTGGTTCTGGGAGTTGATCTTTAACTCGAATGAAAGGCATTTGTGATGGTGGGGGATGGGTGGAGGGGGATGATGATGTTTAATCACCATGTAAAGATGATTTAGTTTGGTGCTCAGGCTAAGCAAAAGCTAAAGTGACAGTCCTAGAGAAAGCATGCATTCCTTTTTATCAATTCTCTCTGACCTTAGCGTGGGAAGGCTGTATCTTGGATGTTAACAGTTGCTCCCACATCATGGCTCTGCTAAAAAAGTTGTGATCTTGGGAACTGTCTGAAGTATTTTTTATAACTTAGATAAAATCTAACTAGCCTACAGCTATTCGTGATCTCCAAATTTGTGTGCATAGAGAACGTGTGTGCAGACACTGTGCAAAGTGTGCAAAGACACTGTTGGTTCAACATTTATGTGCATCTCCCCACTGTGCTTTGCCATATCTCCAAAACAATTGCCAGCCCCGCCAGTAGGTGAAGATAAAGGCTGGGCCCACGGAGGGGGGGGGTCACCTTGTAGTTAAAGAACAGACATGGGTTGTTCTCCAACCAACAGCTTGGTGATCAACTCATATTTTAAAACTACATAAAACAACATGATCTTTTCTAGGATTGAATGGCAAACTTAATCTTTCTTGAGGCAAGGAGACAAAGATCTTTTGAGTTTTCAAGCAGTTTCTTTAAAAAAAAGAAAATAAATTGGATTTTAAAGATTCCCAAGAGAGAGCCTTAGCAGAAACTCCTTCACTCATAATTTTGTATCCTGCCCTACCCATTGGTTAAGTTACCGCTTGCAACTTTGAATAGATAGCAGGCATTTACATGGTTTCTGTGACGCCACATCCGACCAAAATGAACTATCTGATGGCTCTGGTTCACATGCTTTCTGCAATTCCTGCACATGGCCAAGAGACCTGATTCTTACTAACAAACAGAAAAAAAGCCATAACGAATGGTGACAGAACAAATGAAGCCTGTCCTTCAAAGTAAGCACAGCCCTTTTGTTTGTTCTGCTATAGAAAAAGTGAATAGATGGGTGTTTTGCAAACTTCCAACTTTTTATCCCTTACCCCCACTCCTGGGAATAAACCAAATAAATTTGGTTATTGAAATTTTTTGTCTTGAATCTCTTATTGACTATTAATGTGAGAATTTTCTCTACCAAGGATGAATGTAACAAATACAGTTCTCCAAGCAAATGAAAACTTCCTCTTTACCAGCCTCTGGTATTCGGCGTCTTGTACCAGCACTGCTTTAGTTGCTATAGCATTTTCAAGAACCTCTCTGTTCTTGTCATAAATTATCTTTAAGTGAAAAAAACCTCAAAGGAGGCCTGCAGCAAACTGTATCAAATAATGAATGTGTAAGCAGTGGAAGAAAACACTTATCTTACTTATGCTCTTCTCCCATCGATTGTTCAGTGACCCTTCTTTGGGATACAGATGAGCATAACCCTGAAAAATGTTTGTGTTGTCTTTCTTTAACTGGCAGCCTGCAGTCTGCATGATCTAATAAATATTGGCAGGGCCAAATGAAATAATATAGAAGAGCTTCTCTTCTTTAAAGTCCACAGACCAAGAGACTCTTGTCACTTGTTAATATCTCCATCAAACACTGAAGTGTTAACATATGTGATACGACCACGCAATCAAGTAAGGACCGATTTGTTGACTAATTAAACCAACACAACAAGCTCTTTAGCACCTACAAGTGACAAGTTTAGAGCAGGCAAGTGGAAACTCTCAATTGAGCCCCCTTTTATGAGACTATCATGCCAAATTCAATTCTGACTGAGTAGTATTTGAATGTACTTGACTTCCACCATGTGCTGACATGCTTACAATAATTCATCATGGGTGACAATAGCCCAATATTAGAGATTTATGACATATACAAAACAGTCACAAATGAAATGTAGCCCTAACGTGGGTCTGCTTTCTTTACCCATTGCCTATTGATATTATAATTAATGGTCAATTACTTGGGGAAAAGAAAATAGAAAATAGTCATTACTGGTTTCAGTCATCATTGGATTTTTTTGGCAAAATCTGGAGGTAAACGAAACCATTTCCACAGTGTTTGACTGTTGCTTCAAAATAATGAAAGTATATAGAAGCCTGATGTTCATGATGTATTTTAGCAATGAGAATGAACAAATAACACTATTTTAAAGGAAACTTCATGTTAATTAAGTCACCTGAGAGTGGAAAAGTATGCCAAGGTGTATTTTTGTGTGTAGCAGGTAACAGACATGCGTCTTGTGTGTGTGCACACATACCATACCCGCCTGCCACACACGTGCTTTATATTCAGCTGCTTTGTTTGTAAATTGAAGCATGTCCACAATTTATTTCCTCCTAATCCCTAAAACTTTATGGCCTATAATCTGGCCTTTCCATATCCACGTCAGTGAAAAGAGAGACAGAGCTCTTTCTAGCAGGCCGTCAATTCCTCCTTCTTCCTCCAGGCACTAACTTTTTTCTGCCTTATATGCACATACCCAAGTTTTCTGTAACCAGCTCTAGCCCTCTTCTGACTGACTCCATCCTTGCCAACTGCATGATTTCACTTGTGGATAACCAAGAATTAAGAATATGCACATAAACATAATGCATACCTGCAGAAAAATGAGTGGCATTTTCTAATCCCTTCATGCCAATAAACACATGAGCAGTAGTAGATCCTGCAGGGGCTGCTGAATTATCAGGGGAAACTACAGGTTATTGTCATCTAAGTCCAGAACTGGCTTGGACTTGGGGCCCAGCAATAGGTGCTCTGCTTAGACAGGCCCCAGGTCTGTGTATCTCAGAGCTGCAGAGCAGTAGCTATATCCCGGTACTGAATGCCTAGTGGAGGAATAGATCTGTGCCCAAAAACCTAACTGGTAACAAGAATCAGAACCTGGTAGGAAACCAAACAAGGTCTTAGCAAACTGTGAGGGTGACCTCCAGATCCCAAGTAGCCAGATCCTGTCCATCAAAAGAGCTCTTTGATAATTCCCTTACCCAGTGATAAAAATGACTGACATGGAGCTACCTGCCTTCTGTCCTCCAGGATAATATACTTGACAGACATTAACTAGATTGTCTATGATCATCTTGCAATGCATACAAATATCAACTCATTATGTTGTATACCTGAAATGAATATAATGGCATATATGTCAATTATACCTTGATTTTTGAAAAAGGACAAACTTCTTAAATTTTCTCCTACTATCTGGCTGCATTTTATTTATTTTCAGTCGATGATATAGCCACAGAGTTCAGAAAACAAATGACATAAAAATATATTAATTGAGAAGACTGTCTCTTAGGTCTATCTATTTCTACCCTGTTTCCCACTCTGTTTCATTGTTTGCTTGGATATTTTCCCAAAGTTTCTTAAGAAAAATATGAGCAAATATGTATATTTCCTTCTCCCCTTCCTTAACTAGAACGTAACATGCTTTTTGTAGCTCTGACTCTGTTTTTCTTCCTTAACAGTTACACTGGAGATATTTCCAAATAAGTACAGAGACTTCTGTATCAAAGATGAAAGCTTTATTCCCGCACAGGGATTTCAAGAATTCCTGAACTCTTTCAGGTATCCTGGCCTTCTTTCCTTCTTAGGGAGAAGGTGGAACATAGTAGAGGGAAAATGGAATCTCTCCCTTAGGCACAGCACAAAACCTGAAGAAGTGCTCCCCTGCTTCTGGGTTCCTAGCTCTCCTTACTGCCCAAGAAGACCTTTTTTAAAAGACCATGAATCGTCTGAAAGTTAACTCCAGGAGAGGATATTTTGGGTAAGGTGCTGCAGTAGGCATGAGATAAGCTGAAATGGACTCCATGTCTTCAAAGTAGTCTGACATTCTAAGGAATTCATCTTCTGAAGATCTTTTTTTTCCCCCTCACAAAGAATTTCATTAAGTTCAGGGGCAGGGCTTACCCTGAGTTTTCTCTGGTTCCTGTATCCTAGACTAGTTCTCAGTTACTTAGGACTTTAGTTTCTTCAAACTTAGCTGCACTCTCTTTACTTTTTAAATAATACTTATTGCTTATTTAATTTTCATGTTTTGATTTGAAAATTACTATGTTTACCATTTGGAAATCTGTAGAACAAAAACAGAAATGCCTAAGAAGAAAAGTAATATCACTCATGATAGTGAAAGAGAAAACCACTATTGATATTTGTGTATTTAGGGGTCTTGAAAACAAACTGCCTTGTAACATTTATTTCTTTTTTGTGTACATAATTTTTAAAAGATATATTAGTACTTTGTTTTTTAGAGTAGTTTTCGGTTTACAGGAAAATAGGTAGAAAGTATATAATGTTCTCAGATAGCCCCATAGCCTTTGTTTTCTTTTTCTTTTTTTCTTTTTTAAAGATTTATTTATTTATGCATACAAGCTGGGGTACAGGCCAGAGGCATGGGGTGGCAAGAGGGTTTGCCAGAGACAGAGTGGGGAGCAGAACAGGCAGATCAGAAACACACTGCTGAGGGGAGCAGCGGGTGAGGCAGGCGAGGTCTGCTGCACCATGTGGGAATCTCCCCAGCTGGGCATCCAACTCGCATCGTGTGCTGCCGCTGCCAACAGCTCCACAGCGCAGAGCTCAACCGCTGAGCCACCAGGGAGGCCCGCCTTTGTTTTCTACTTAACTATGTCATGAACATTTTTGCAAATCCAGTAAACTTTATTTCTTAAATAATTTCATAATATTCCATCACACGTATGCATAACATTTTAATCAATGTCTTATAGTTTAGATTGCTTCTTACATCCCTTATGTTCATTATTATGAGCACTATAATCAATACCATTATAAATTAATGTATGTTCAAATCTCTGATTATTCTGATTATTTCCTAGAATAGAGACAAGTAGAAGTGCAAGGTCAAAAGACATGCATTTCTAAGACTTCTGATATTTATTGCCAGGTTGGTTTCCATCTATTTTAAAAGAATTACAATGGACAGTCACATGCAAAAAAAATGAAACTAGACCATAAAAAAAATTCAAAATGGATTAAAGACATGGATATAAGACCTGAAACTATAAAATATATAAAAGAAAAAATAGGTGATGCATTCCTAGCATCCATTGCAGAGATGTGTTAGGGAACTCAATTCCAATAGCAAAGAAAACAGCCAAAATAGACAAATGGAACTCCATCAAACTAAGAAAACTTTTGTACCTTGAAAAAATTCACCATAAAAGCAAAAAAGGCAGACTAGTTAAAGATATTTGAACATCATACATCCAAAGAGGGGATAACTTCTAAAATATGTAAAGAACCATACAATTCAACAACAACAACAAAAACTCAATAAAAAAACAGTGGTGGTGGGGGGGAAAGACCTAAACATACACTTCTCCAAAGAAGACAAACACGTGAAAATGACGTATGCTATGTAAACTATAGGCACATGAAAAGATGTTCAACATCACTTATTATAAGGGAAAGTCAAAATCAAAACCACAATGAGGTATCCCCTATGCGAATGGTCTATATCAAAAAGAATGGAAACAACAAATGTTGGTGAGGATGTGGAGAAAAAGGAACACCCACTCACTGTTTGGTGGAAAGTGTACTGGTGCAACCTCTATGGAAAACATTATGGAGACTCTTAAAAAAAAACTGAAAATGAAACTATCATATGATCCAGCAATAGCATTTCTAGTTATTTACCCAAAGAATGATAAAATACTATCAAAGATTTAGGCACTCTTACATTCACAGCAGCATTATTCACCAAAGTCAAGACAAGGAATCAACCTGAATGTCGACCAACACATAACTGTATAAAGAAATAGTGGAATATATACTCACTATAATACTACTCAGTTGTTAAAATAGATGAAATAGTGCCTTTTAGAACAAAATGGGTGGATCTTGAGATGATCATGCTGAATGAAAAAGTCAGAAAATGAAAAATAATTGCTGGATGGTTTCACTAATTTGCAGAATATAAATAACACTGGCCAACAAATTTTTACAAAAGTCACATTACTGAAATAAAATTAGTCATTTCCTATCAATTTGTATGTGCTCAACACGAATATGACAGTCAAATTTTAATTTTAGCCCTCATTTTTTTTTGGTAGTCTGCAATAAATTGATGTTTACATCACAAAATGCATGCCAATAGTAATAGGCCTACGGTTAATACCTGTAAAAACTCAAGTCATAGACTACTTCTTAGATTTCTTTGCTTGTCTCTTGTACAGCTGTTCAGGAATAGAATAGATAGAAGACGGTTTCCACTGTGCAAAAGCACAGCCTTAAGACTCAGTTTCGAAGAGTCTAGAAATACTCTCCATTCTTGTGGGTCATGAGTGATTTCTAAGGCATTCACGAGGCCCTCAATATCGGAACAGAATACAGAGTACTTTCCTTTCTGAAGAAAGGCTCCAACTGCTGGTGGTGCTTTTGATAGAAAGTAATTGTGACATCTTCTTCCAGAAGATGCCATTGTTGGAGTCTTGATCCTAGCAATTGTGCCTTGTTCTTGGATAAGTCCAAATCACGAACCAGTCATTTAGTTCTCCCTGTGTTAGTCTGTGTGGGGTTGATGATGCACCACAGTGAAAATGTGTATCACTGCATGCTGATGGAACAGGAGATGAACAGGTTGGCTCACCCTTGTCCTCATCAGATGAATCAAGAGAATATTCTGCTGAGGTTCTGGAATAGGAAGTCCCTCACCATGTTGAACTGGTCTCAATGCAGACGGAATGTCTGGGTAGACTATTCTTGATTTCTTGTGCTTCGTTATTCTGCCGGAAAGAGGAGGAACCAAGCAGAAGTAACAGTCTTTTATGTGGTTGCTTGGCTCTCTCCACACCATGGGGACTGCAAACGGCATGGATGGTCTTTTGCCATTTAACCACTGTGAAAGCTGTGTTGTCCATGTAGCACAGCATATGTGCGGGGCCCAAGGTTTGTTTTGGTCACCAACCTTGCATCCAAAGTCAAGATGATAAGCCTTCTTCACTTGAGAAGTGATGCTTTTCTTCTGGTTGGCAAATGTCACTTCCCCACAAATAGAGCAGAAATTGTCCACGCTATTAACGCACTTTCGAGGCATGACTGTTCTGTATTGTGCCTAAATGGATAAAATAATAACAGTTCTATGGAACGGTAGCCTCAACTGTCTCACACCAAGTCTGAAATATTTTCAATGCTCAACCTTTCCGACAGGGCTTTCTATAGAGCACTGCTGACGTCAGCTTACTTCAGCAGCGCCTGGCAGTAGTATTGCATTGCATCAGACAATGATGCAATCAACTCTGGATGATGTGTGCATGATGGTATTATGGAATGCGATGCAATATTACATCACTCTAGGCTGATTTAGGATGTTGTTGCAGTCCTGCTGGATCAATTTACACGGTGAAACATATAAAATGAATTATATGAAATATCTTCAAAACGAGAGCTAATAAAAAATTTTCAGGGTTATATTCATGTTTAGCACACCAAGATACTACAGATTAGGGCCTTTTTTAAGTCAGTAATGATCTTACTGTTGACCAGTTTTATTGGAATGTCTGCCTCTAGTAACTAGAATGTAAGCTCAATGAGGACAGGGTTATTTTTTCTGTTTTGTCCACATCTATATCTCCAGTGCCTATTACAGTGCCAATAGGCTATCAATACATATGTCTGAAGTGCATTGATGAATATTTGGATAAATGAATGAGCTAAATGTAGATATGAAAAGGACCTTACATGTTCTCTTTTTTAAAATGAGAAAAAATGAAACATAGATTAAGTGGCAATGTCATGACTGGAACCTTCTTTCTCCTAGTTAAAAAAAAAGCTCCATTTTTCCACCACATACTTGTGTATTAATCTCCTTTCTTTATTAAATGAAGTACTAGGATTGCAAATGACAGACACTTAGGTCAATCTAGCTTAATGGGGGTGGGCGAAGGAAGAGATTAAGGAATTCAATTCTAGTTCTATCTTCAGCCATGGCTGGATCAGGGGCTCAAATGACATCTTTGAAGTATGGTCACTCTCCATTTCTTGGACAGGATCTATCCAGTACCAGATTAATAGCTCCAGAGGACAGAAATAGTTCTTTCCTGACATCGGTTCCAGACAACTCCCAGGGACGGAGCTGGTGCTCATTCTCAACCTATCCCTAGACCAGAAGCTTGGCTCTGCTCTTCCTTGCCAGCCTGCATTATGGACCTATCCCATTGTATGGAGTTGGCGAGCAGGTCAACATTTGAGCCCCTGCAGGGTTGATATTCATCACATGGAAGGGGTTCCCCTTATCAGGGGAATGGAAGTAAGAGGCTTCATATATGCTTAAACTCTACATATCCACTTATATTCTGTTAGAAGCACCATGCAACTAACTGTAGATAAACTCTCCCAGATAATACAAAAGACAAAGACATCACTGATTTTCCCTTAGGAAGAAGGGCCGATAACAAAGCAATAGACATTTCATGGATGGAAAAGCAGACAGAAGAATGATTGCCAAGTTTGTTTAGATTCCGTTGCCTAATTCCAACTTGTTTCCACAAGGCAGGTTTAGAATTTAACGATGGGGGTGGGGAGGGATGCACAGTGTTTATAATCCACATCAAATAGGCCTCCACAGCAATATCTGCAACCTGGAATAAAAGTGAAGTGTGTTTCAGAAAACTCTGTCTTGAGGAGAGAAATTGGGGGTGAGGGGCTGGGGGGGGAGGGAGGCAGGCACTACATTTTATCAGAAAAAATCACCATGTTTAACAAAGATTTTGAGAACAAGCTAAAATGAGAATATACAATGTCCATTATAGGGCAGAACTGAGATGAGAGAAGGGAATCAATATGCCTTAGCAATACTTAAGAGATGTTTTTCATCTGGAAAATGATCTTAGGACCACTTTTGCTATTTTGAAATCCAGCCCAAGCACTTGTGAGAAGATGACCTTTTATATATTGCATTTTGCAGAGAACTATATATAGTTGGATATGATTTCTTGACCTAAAGGGGAAAAATGAAATAGAGAGAAAAATGGTGTTTCCGGGTTTTCAACCATGGCAGAAGAGAGAGTGCAGAGGATGCAAACTTGGCCCAGTAGAGCATGCTGGCTGAAAAGTCATTATCTGAAGGATTCTAGACATCTGCATTATTTTGCATGAGCTTCTATAAGCAAATGACTTAGGGCAGAGGCTGGAAAGCATTGTTTTTTCATTTCTTAAAATAATCTTGTCTCCAATTCTTGGCTTTGCTTACTTTTGCGGGGGCGGGGGGGGGGGAGGGTAGGAGGTGCTACTGAGGAGAAAAGGTCACTGATTTCTGAAAGGTTAGAGATTCTTTTTTTTCCCTTGAAAAAAATAACATTTCAGCTTGATATTATTTTAGTATTTACCACTCTTTATTGTCTTAGACCTCATCTTGGCAAAGGGCTCCTAAACAACTGCCACTTTTAGCATTGCTGCCAAAAGGCGCCCTTTCACAATAAAGCATGCTGTGCTTTGGCAGGAAATCAATAAAGTGAAAATCTGTTCTCATCATCCATACATTTACCATCACAATCAACAATCAAAGGCAAGACCTGGGTTCTTTATCCACAGGCTCCAGCCTCCCAATTTTCTGCTATGAAAGGCAGCATAAATTAGAACCCTTGGTTCCTGTTAGCTGGGCTTAATGGGTATGATTTATGAACCATTAAATGAGGTTATGTAAATTGATCCTTAGCAGAATGCTAGCACCCAGGTGACAGGTGCAGCGCGCTCGTCCACAAGGGTTCTGCACAAATCAGATTTCAGTGACATTCAGTTTGAGGAAAGAGAAATATGTTGTCAACAAGGAAGTGATTTAAATAGTGCCCTGGGTTTGTCAGAAATTATGCCTTTCTTCTTAATTGCTGCAAACTATATAAATTCTAATAGGAAATAAATTAGTAATTTACCAGTTAATGACAAGGGGTATAAAGGAGAAGGGCTTATATTTTAAAAGCCATATTACCAGTGAGGCCATACACTTGGGTGATTTCACTTATGCTGTTAAAGTTGAAGAGATGCTTTAAAGCAGGAGTATAAACTTTGACACATGACAACTAAAATTACATTCATTGCAACAGCAAAGAAAACTGGATCCACATAGAAAATGCCCTTGCAGAATTGCTTCGTGTGTTCCATAGAAATGAAGATGTCACCGGGGTTTCTATTTTTCAGCCTCATTAACATCCCAAGCTTAAAACAAATGGTCTTTTTAGCCCAGGTGCAAGAAACTTGCTTTGTCTTTAAAAACTTTTTGAAAACCTGGCACCCGATCAATTAAGTGAAAAAACATGCATTGTAAATACACAATGAGAGTGAAGGTGGGTGATGGCTGAGGCTGCAAGGCTTTTAACTTGCCTGCCTTGTTTCGATAGAGAGCAGTAACACACTTTCTGTCACACTCTGCAGTGAAAGAACAGGCTTTGTGTGTAACGATGATCGCTCACTCTGTCTCCAAACTAAAGGTCCAGTTTAAAAAAAGAAAAAGAGAGAGCCCTGGTAGAGCATAGACAAATTAATTTCACCAGCTTTGAAAATGAAAAAAAAAATCTCAAATCCATTCCTCCCTTGGGCTCACTGGCCCTAATCAAGAATGTGGTGGCCTTCGGAGAAAGGTTTCTCCTGGGAAAGTGAGTTCAATATCATCCCTGGCTTTTGTCTGAAGCTATTATTGTGACTGTTTCCCTGAGGCTGACCCTGTAAGAGGACACATATGGATGTGATAGTAATGTTCCCTGGTCCCTGGCCGAGCCTATTAGAGCGCCCAACAGGGGGTCTCCACCACTCTTTTGAATAGTCATTTCTCCTAGACAAGTGCAGTTGTTTATGGACAGGGGAGATGATTTGAATTACTGTGGTGCCATAGGAAAGAGTAGCGATAGGGCAAAGTTCATATGTTTAAAGAGGGCTGTAACTGTGGCCCATTAGGATAGCCTCGCCCTAGCAAAGGAAAATATCAAGATATTGTGAACTTAGAAAAGTGGCCTGTGAGGCCACAGGGGAATTACATAACCATTGACATCTCTAGACTTTAATTCTAGCAGGTAAAAATAATTTGGAGGAAGAGAAAAGTTAGGAAAGTACTTTTATAACTAGTGGACTAACAAAAACACTTGGGAGTCCATGCGGCGGTAAAGGCCCACCAGTTGCTTCTGTACTGGGGTCACTATTCATAAATACGTGACTGTGAGCAAATTGTTTTACCTTGGAAGGTTCTGGTTAACCATGGTACTTCAGAGAATTTTGTTGTGAAGATTAAATAAAATAGTAAGTGAAAATATCAATATACAGTAAATGTTCAATATATGGTAATAGACATACATATATATTTCAATACCTCAAAATATCATCTATCTCTCTATTGAGAAACAGAGAAAGATCTCAGTTTTTTTGCTGTAGTATCCTGAGCTACCTACTCTCTAGATATTTGTCCATATAAACACACCCTTTAATGCCAGGTCTACTGTGTTTCCCCCACCCAAGCCAATCAAGCCTCCCCCATGTTCCCCTTTCTTTGGTCCTCTTTCACCTCCTATCCTGTATTATTACAGACATGGTATATTGATTAAGAGCATGATTCTGAATTATGTCATGGGTTTTATATCTCAACTTCCCTATTTGTTAGCTCTGTGAACTTGGACCAGTTATTTCATCAGTCTGTGCCTCAGACTCCTCCCTTATAAAATGGGGGTAGAAAGCTAATGCCTGCCGCATGTGATTGTTCTGAATTAATTGAGGTAGCATATGTAATGTGCCAAGGACGGAATGTGGCACATTGGAAGTACTATGTGACATTGCTATTATTACTAATATCACGATAGCACTCTCTGCCTCTCCGCTCCCTATGTTCAAACATTCAGTTGCCTGTCTGGAAGCAGGTACTACCATGTACTGAGCCCAAACCACATACCGGGCACGTTTCATACATTACTAATCTAAAATGTGCATTTAGGGCCTTCCTGGTGGTGCAACCAGTTGAGCGCAGCATTGAGAAGCTATCCAGAGCCACTGTAACACAAGTTCAATACCTAGCCAAAGAAATTCCCACATGGTGCAGCAGACCTCTCCTGCCTTGCCCGCTGCTCCCCTCAGCAGTGTATTTCAGTGGCTCTGCCTGTTCTGCTCCCCACTCTATCTCTGGTGAATCCTCTCACCACCCCACACCTCTGGCCTATGCCCCAGTTTTTATGCATAAATAAATCTTAAAAAAAATAAAATGTGCATTTAATTCCTACTGGAGAAGTGAAGTGGAGGTTCAGTGAGATTAAATAATTTGCCAGGAATATAAGGCAAATAAATGCAGAGCCAGCATTCAGACCCAAGTTTTTCTGAACCCCAAACCCAGGCATGATCTTTTTACTTTATTTTATAGGTTCAAAACAAACACCTGCTGGCATGAAAAGAAATGGGCAGGCATACTGATAGTAGGACTTCACCTTGATACAGTGGAAAAAACATTTGGCTCTGACTCCTGGGCCCTTTGCATTTTAGTCTCCTTAGTTTCCTATAAAAATAGAGATGCTATACCATAGCCTTCTAAACCATGATCTTCCCAGCCCAAGACCTTGGATTTCCCCAAGGTTACCCAGGGAGCCATTCCAGAGGAAAGACCCAGCAAGCAGAACCCAGATCTTCCATGAGGACCCATCCCTTGTAATCAGAGTGAAACACTGGGACACTCTTTAAACATCAAGATCCTTATCAGCTCCATTCTGAGTATCTTTTCCAAAGAGTAAAATATGATCTCCATCTATACTGAAATAACTTTCAATTCAATAAATATTTTTCTGGCTCTATTACAAGCAAAATACCATGTTGGAAGTTGAATAAGCAATTCCCCCTTTCTCCCCAAAATTATCTTTGAGAACCCTCTATGCTGAGGGTACTCTCAAGAAGCATTTCCTTCAGGAATTATGTTTTCCTGAAACACAATCAAAACCAGAAAGCGGAGTGTTCCCCTAAAGTTCTTTATCTTTGTCTTTTAGACTCCCATTTCCTTGAAGGATATTTTTAATCTATGTGGCTTATCTTGTGAACACAACTCTGTTTTAAAGAGACTAACACATTATTAATTTTTCAATGATTCATATTAAAGTGAACAACCACTGCTCCTTGGGTGGCAGACTCCAAGAATTGCCAATATTTTCTCTGTTTGCAGTCTGAGTACCAGTCTTTGGAGGTCCCCGCCCTAACTAGTCCAAGAAGTTTATTCTAGGAGAAAGCATCACTTGCTAATTGAATTAGCCTCCTTCTTTGTGTTTTGATTCAATGGAGATTACCTCAGGGAATTCAGCTGGCTACTCTGTGACTTTGTTCCTGGGAGGCTAATTCTTCCCTTCCCCCCTTCTTATTTCTTGAAAGAGGGATCAATAAGGAATGTGGATCTCTGAGAAGACTGTTGGTAGAGGACAGAATGCAAATGAAGGGTTGGCTTGAAAATAAGAAGTGCATGAAAATGTTTCCAGTTATCCTTGAGGGCTGACTGAGTCTCATCTTCACTTAGGTAACTTGCCTTTTTAAAAAAATGTTAAATGTAATCATTATTATCATTTTTTTGTTTTGTTAATGACACACCATTATTTTACATCCTTGTTTGTTTTTTCACAATATAGAATTTTCCCCTCAGGTGTGGTAACCAAAGTTTTTCCACCACCAAAGCACCCATAGTCCTCCACCATGGCCCATTGTGCTCTCCTCCCCTTTCCTCCCACCCTGGACTTCTCCCCTCTTTCTTTCTCCCCCTCCATCCCCCTTCTGGATAATACCTCAGAACTGCTTTTTAAGAATGCCATAGTATTTGGGACTGGTAACATATTGTACTCACTGTTAGGAAAACCATGGAGACTAATTTAATTATGAATTAGGAAATTTAGAGGTTTTGAGAGTCCAATAGTCCCAGATTATCTGTGAACACTTACGTCTGTTTTTAAAAAAGGGCACTCTTGACCAACTATTGCAAAAAAAAAAAAAAAAGTGTGTGTATGCACATTCATGCACGTGTGTGTGTATGTTTTGTGTAAGACTATTTCAGCTGCACCATTGTAGCTATGGCTCACAACTCCAGCTGTATGTCAGAGTATCTAGGGACCCTGAAATGGAATTAAATAAATTTAGGCTCCATCCTTTAAGATTCAGATTCTGGTCAGGGCTCTGTATCACCTATCTTTGAAAAGTCTCTGAAGATTAAGATGTCCAACCAAGAATCACTAGCCTAGCAGCAAAAACAGGCACTGGAGGCCATCATCATAACATCTTTGGCTCCACTTGTGCTTTTGTGCCCTGCTGAGTGTCAATCAGCTGCATGCCACACTGCAGAGACCAGTGTCAGACAGGTTGATTGCCTTTATAGAACATTATCGCTTTCTTGGGTCTTTTAGTTCACTGCTTGGGGTTTATTCCTACAATAATGCTACTGTTGACCAATACACTGCTAACTACAGCAAGGGTAGAACTTGTCTTAGTTAAAGCAGTTATCTCTTTGTGAGGTCATTTATCCCCTTTGAATAAATGCCCTGCTTTTATTCAACAGAGTACCAGCAGCCATCTTTAGCAAGTTTCAGACCCTGTAAAAACACTTCATTTGATATAACAGGTGCTAGTGAGCAGCCAAATTTCAGTGTTTACCATGAATTATTTTTTGAGATAAAACAAGGACTACATCAATCTTTTTTTTTTTTCACTTGAAAAGTTGATGCTGATTGTAATGGATCGGGAAACTTAATCTTGTGGGTTAGTCCCAAATCAGCAGATTTGCTTTAGGGGCGAGATAACAGTGGTCCTGGGTTACAGAGGCAACCTTTGTTCTGGTGCACTCCCACCCACATACACAGAATCGCTCATTTCCAACTCATTAGATGCACTCATCAAAATAAGATTCTTTGAACCCCTTTGTATATTGTCACATCTCTCTCAGGAAATTTCAGGGATTTCTTAGTTCAATCATTTCAAATGTAGGCAGGCCAGTCTTCTAAGCCCATAGCAACTGCGCTTTAAAAAAAAAAAATATTTATTTATTTATGCATACAAAAACTCAGAGGTGGGTGTGTGTGTGAGAGAGGATTCATCAGAGACAGAGTGGGGAGCAGAACAGGCAGATGTACCGAAATACACTGCTGAGGGGAGCAGAAGGCAGGAGAGGTCTGTTGTGCCTTGTGGGTTAACTCCTTGGCTGGGGATCAACCTCAGGCCACAGTGGCTGGCAGTAGCTTCATAGCACTGAGACTTTAGCCCCTGAACCACTAGAGAGGCCCTGCCCTTATTTTTATTATTTTCTCCTCAATGTAGACCTCTCTCCCCTCCTCACCAGGTCAAGAAAAGCTATTCATGAAATCTTATTCACGATCAATACTAGACAGTTGCTAATACACTAGACCTTGATATCCCTCCTTCTTCTGCCTTGAACTTAGATGCTTGTGGCCAGCAGGGTTGGAGCTATATTCCCATACCCCATTTTGCCTCCATCCCAGAAGGAGGATGTTACAGAGGGAGCAATTCGAGCAAAGGTAGAGACTTGGTCTGAAAGAGCACATGCAAATATGCTCTAGCAAATCATAGCTAGAATGTGGAATCTGTGGAGGAGCATTTGTTGGAGATGAGGTTAGAAAGGCTGGCAAAGCTAGACTTGTGACTGTTGTCCAGAGGAAGAATTACCTTATAAGGAGCATGTGAGGAATCTTCTAAAAACTTTTTAGTCTTTATGGTGAAGTGGGAATTCTTACTGGTATTCAGTGGGTGGGGCTAGAAATAAAAAGCACAGTATTACACAGAAAGACAATTGTCAATAATTGTCAATAATACCTTCACTGGAAAACACTAGACAGTGAAGGTCCTTCAGTGTCATGCTAAAGAGCTTGGGTTTTAGTTCCAAGAAAGATGTTGGTGGGAATAAAGATTCTAGAATGGTTTCCAGATTTGGAGCTGGGCAGTTGGTTGAGGTGATCTCAGTCATTGATGTTGGGATTATGAGTGTGTGCCCATGGGGGGGGAGGCAGCGGGGGGGCGGGGGTGAGGAGATAAAAGAAAGATGAAGAATTTAGATTGCACATGTCACATACAGGTGAAGTTGCCAAGGTATGTGCTACTTAACTCAGGATAGAGATTGAAGGAGAGGGATGTTGATTTGGAAGTCCCGAGAGCAACAGGGTAGGTAAAGTCAGGGGAGTGGTGAGGTCATCCCCAGTAATTCTGACTTTCAGATTACTCAAGGTCAATCTTTAATCTTAGGCAGATTTTCCTGAGATTTTCCTTTCCTTCCTATTCAGTGTGTTCACAGGAAATACCAATTAAAATTAATTTCAATCTAAGTAAAACATAATTAGGAAGATAAATTTGCTGCCAAAAATATGATGAACTCCAGAATGAAATGTAAAATTGATTTTAGCTCACTTATCAGATAAATTTATACAACATTTTATCTTTCTTGATTCTTAGCAAGTTAGGGCAGGAAATGTTTTAAAGATGTCAAGGAGATAAGTAATAGAAAAAGCAACAAATTTAGGTCTTTCTCTTTCTTCCTAGGGCTCTTTCCCATTTCGCCTGAGTGATTAGGGGTGTGACTGTCTCTAGTTCATTTAGTGGGTGGTTTTCTGATATACGGCAAAGGGAAGTCTTGGTTAAAAGTAAGGAATATACCAGGACACAAACTTCATTTTCCCTCTTTCTTATCATGGAAATTATATTTATCCACTAATGTTAGTCTCAACTATGCCTGCCTAGATAAAACAGTCAATGCATTGTATAATGTTTATGATCTTGTCACTTATATCTTAAGTTTCAGTGGAGAAAATTAAGCAGTCTGAATTACTAGCACATTAACCTACAAAGAGTAGAGTAATTGGTTTAAGCAAGTAGATAGATGTTATTTTTGGTAACACTACCAGTACTTCTAGAATCATTTAGAAGTTATTGGGAAGAATCCCCTTTCTGCACTTCAGACTAAGGTGGATTTTCAGATTGATTCAGACTGCAACACTTGAAATAAACAGAGTCAAGACTATTTCCTAGGACAATATTTGACCCGAATTTGGGTCCTTTCTGAGTTGGGTCTGGGCACAAATGTTGACAAGTTGCTTTTACTTTCCACGGATGACCTGCCATTCAGTTGATATGCAAAACAAGAAGTCCATTTGCAATTACAGCACAGAATACTGTACTTCACTTTAAGGGCTTACCAGAAGGATAACTTGAAATACTATGGTCAGATTCTTATCAAGAACTCAGTTCTGAGAAGCAATATTCATATAGGGTAACCCAAAGGTATGCAGTATCTTTGGTAATTTCCCATAGGTGACTGTTTGCCAAAGTGTCATCCTTAAGTTTCCCTGAAATCTAACCAGGTATTTGATGATAAAAGGATCAAATTATTTTGGTAAAACTCCATGTTAAACAGTTTTTTTTAAATAAGGGACTTTTTAGAGCATTTACTATATGTTAATATATCTGTAAATATCCAAAAAGATGGGTCTATATGAGTATGTAACATTTCCCAAATATATTTGCATAGAACTCTTTGTTTTCAGTCATAACACAAGGAATAGTCATATTCTTCAGAATACACGTTGATCTGGATAGTCTAATTTTCATCCTTGGACCAAGTCAGGTCTTCAGAGTTCTGAGTACTTGGTTATATTGCGCTGGCCACCCTGATACAGAATGACTTTAAAATTAAGATATGTGACAGGCCTATATTGAAGGACATTGTAAAAAATATCCTTACAGCATTTACTATTAAATCTAATATAGGGATATCCTGGAACACATGTCTATAGCTCATTCAGTGATTCTTTGTGAGAATCCATGGAGACATTTCTCTTAAGTCAACACAGGGATAGTTGTGCTTCATCTGAGCAAGTTTTATTCTAAAACCCCTATAATTTTGTGACTGTTGTTTTTTTCTTTTTTTCTTTGACTGCTAAGAAGTTCAGTGTGAAATATGTTGCCTACCTTTGACTGTATGATTAGTACTTTGTATAAATTTTATCGTCGTTTAGATACTTTTTACTTTTGGGATTTGCAAATTTAAGAAATCAGTTAATTCACCCTTTCAACCAATATCTAATGAGCCCCTTTCTATGAGAAAACACTGACATACGTGTTAGAAAACCAACAGTAAAAATTATGAACCTGGTCTTTGCTCTCCATATCTTACAACCTAGACGTGGATATAGATCAGTAAATATACAATGTACCATATCCAGGGTGATGGAGACTTGAAAAGCAAGTGCCAGAGGATCATCTAAGCTCTGTTAGAGAGATTTCGCCCTGGAAAGATCAGGGAACATGGTTAAAGCTACACATACAAACATCAAAAATAAATTTCTTCAAGCATGCTGGCCTACAAATTGCTTTGGACCCCTCCTTTGTCAAGTACCTTGGTACCCTGCCCCTATCTGAAGTGGCATCCAGGCCCGGCACCCCAGTTTTACATTGCTATATACATTCCTCCTGCTGTGGCGCCCGGGATAATGCCAATTCTCACTTCCTGGGAGACTATTCTGCAAAGTCCCATGGCTAAACACACATAGACTAGTATATTGTGTTTCCAACCTATTCCAACCTATTGTCTGGGGGCTCTTCCATATCCAATAAACTAGACATAGCATGAGAGAGGGTACAAGGAAAGAGGAGAACAAGAGAACATTAACTTTGAACAAACCCTCATTTAAAGGGAAGAAGGCAAAATTGCTAAAAGAGGATCCAGAGGAGTTGCTATCAGAGAGACAGGAAACCCAGGTGACTGAGGGAAGTTTTGAAAGGAGAGGATTTTTAAGTGTATTCAGTGCAACAGAGAAGTCAGAGAAGGCTAAAGAATTGTTATGTAGTCACTGGATTTGGTGATATGACAATAATGAACAACCTCCAAAGAGCAATTTTAGCTGGGTGGTGAGGAGGCAAAGGGTTAAGAATTATGGAATCCAATGTGGTTGTGGGTAGTGAGGCAGTAGAAACAAGTGTGGACTAGCATCTTGACAATTTGGGGAGTAGAAAGAAAGTGAGATGTAGGGTGGTACCTTAAGGGAATAGCAGGGTCAAGAGAAGGTTGGTGCTTTTTTAAATGACCAAATGCTTCACCCATATACATCTCTCATCACAAAAGACTGAAGAAATGTAGCTATGCCACGGTTGCTGGGCACTGGGATAATGCATACAGTCAACATTCTAAAATGTTTCTTAAAAGAGCACTTGAATCATAACCTAAATTTTTAGGAGGGGCAGTGATTTCTTATCCACCGTATCTTGATCAAACTTCAGATAGCGTTAACCTAATATTTGAAAAGTGAATAGTTTAAACTCATTTGTTGAGCTGTTCCTTTGCAGTGGGGTAATAGCCAAACAGTCACAACCAAACAGAGAATTTTGCAAGCTGAGCACCTCAGTTGGCAGCAGCAGCCCAGGGAGGCAGCTGTTCTGGAATGAAGGCAACAGCTTGACATTGGGTGAACAGAGAGAAGGTCTGAAGGGTGAGGATGGTGCCTGAGTCTTCTTAGGCTTCAAGCATTGAATATGGAGCAGTACTTTAGGTAAAAGTAAAAGAGACAAAAGCTTCCTGGTGACTTCTACACACACACACACACACACACACACACACACACACACACACACACACCCTGGATTCTGTACTATGTCCATGTGTACCTACTGAGGCTCATGCTTGCCCACGCTCTGAGCTCATTCTGCTTCCCAGTCCATATATTCCAGCCTAGGGTTCTAGGTGGCCAGAGCCTATCCTGGCAGCCCAGTTGGGACCATCACCCATCATGGGTACACCCACACACACAGATACACTCACTCTGACATGCCAACGGAGCTAACATGAACATTCTGGGGATGTGGGAAGAAACCAGAAGACCTAGAGAAAACCCATGCAAATCGGGAGAGAACATGCAAACTTCATACAGACAATAGCCCCGGTAGGGAATCAACGTTTTTGGTTTTTTTTATCATCAATATTATGAGAAAATGATGTGAAATGAAACATTATCCAAGGACCTGCTTACATTTATTTCCTAAGGAATTAGCAATCAAGGGAAAATCTTGTGAAATGAAAGTTGCAAATATGCTCTCACGGTTGCTGTCTCATTTTGACAATCTCTATGTCCCTTTGCAGACTACACTTGCGTAGACGGGCACTTCTTCACACAAGTAACTTGCATTCTGACCTCTCTAGTCGCCTTTTTTATTCTTCTAGTGTGGATGGTGAGATATGTAGGATTAACTTTAGCCAAACACAATGATTCAACTCTTTTTAGAAGAATATAGCCAATCCATCATTCATGAATGTGGGTATCGTAACAAAATGGGACACTGGAATCTACAAACATACTGGTATCCATCTCTTAGGAGTTGTAGGAGCCTCCCTGGGTGCTGCCGTTAGAACCACCCTCTAATGATTCTGGGCATAGCAACGTGGAAGCTGTGACACTCCCAGCCCTGTGATCATGTCCACAAGCTTCATTAGTGTCAAGGTTAAGTAATCAGCTGTCCCTGTGATTCACAATCCCAAATTCAGTTTTTCCGGGACATAAGAAACAATCCTGAACCTGGTCTAATCAAAAGGTACTTAGGCCTTTCTTTTTTTTTTTTTTCCAGTCAAAAATTTTGCACTAACATCTACATATATTATAGTTAATAACTAAGCATATATTTCTTTGAATGGAAAGAAGACTTCCAGGGAATCAGGAGGTCTGGGTAATCCTACCTCTCCAGGCCTCGTCCCTCAGTTGTAAAAGCTAGACTTGAACCCAATAACCTCCAAGGTAGCCTCTAATTCTGAATTTCATAATTTAGCTTCTAATCCCAAACTGTTCATGTGATTGAACAAATAACAGGCTATTTTTAAGCATAATCTCACATAATCGTTTTAGAAATCAGAAAGAACAAAATTATTGTTATCACAATGGAGAACATTCACCCTATTTTTTTCTATTATCACTTTGACCTAATTTAGATTGAGTATCTTATTGTAAATTATCTAAGTGACTATTAGTATTGAATAAAAATTCTAATAATAGCAATACAACAATAGTAATACAACAATGCAATTCTGTTCAGTACCCATAATAATCAAATAAACATCTGTTTGGCAGCTAGCATTGGATGTGAATTGGGAGTGGAGTGAGAGAGGAAGGCGTAAGTACCCAGGTTGGGGGTCAACCTCTCGTTTCAATTATTTTTATAGCTTCATTGGAGCTTCTGCAATATCTCTGCCTGAACCTGCTATGCCATTTTTTCAGGTATTGTCAAAATGGCTGCCTTGCTCCATCCAAGAAGACAAAATGTTGCACCAAAGATCAAAATATCCATTTTTATCTACAAAGTCCATGAGAGTATTCATCATCATCATCATCATCATCATTGAAAATTAAGCAGGCAATATTAAATATTTGCAGTGGTGGAAGCTATAAAACTTTTACCCTCATGCAAAGAGGGAAACACAATATGACTCTGATTACCCGCCGATTGCGTGAGCCAGCCAAGGTTTTCAGTGAATGGACTTTCTGCTGAAACAAGCTCTTAATAGGTTGTATGCTTGGCCCTTAGCCTTTAAGCATGGTGAACATTTGCCATGCATAGCAGCCTTGAAAACCCCATGGCCCATAACAAAAGGATATTTTCCCCCTTTTACAGGGTCAAACATATGCTGCATACTTCCCTGTCAGCCCTGGAACCATAGACAAGCTCCTTTCATAGTGCAGCATACATAAAGCCTGTAATTATCAGCTGCAGGTAGTGGCCACCTGCTCATGGAATACATGGAAATGGGAAAAATGTGGAAGAATCTGTAGCAAGAATGCTTCTTTTGAATTGGCCCTGAGTGGCCCTGCCTCTGAGGGTTTTAGAATAGATATGACTTTTAATCAGCTGCTTTTTGCTTACTGAACTGGCAATTTCAGAGTCAGAAGGTAATCATACACAGACAATTATGGCTTCAAGAACTTTCCTAACATATTCAGCCAGGGCAAAGCTCCATCAAATTTCATACTACCATATTCTCTGGGCTAACTGCATGCTACCTGCAGAGCTATGATGCACTTGTTTGATATTCACTCCAGTGTTTGATTATGTAGTAGACGCTGTTGTGTGCTGCCCAGAACCCCTTGGAGGACCAAGGTACTTATTCTCTCAGCTACCAGGAATGTTCCTGCTAAAGACCCATAGCTCAGCCCTTCCCAGGAATTGCTTTCAGCCTAAGGGAGCTGCCTCATACAGGTTGCACCCCCTCCTTGGGGCCCATAGCCAATGATTGGTTTGTATAGGGATGGAAGGCCCACCTCCTTATTTCAATTCTGGGGAGCTCTGAAGGGCCACCCCAGGTTCAGAGCTCCCCAGGGAATTAACTGAAGTCTCTGTTGTGACTGAATTAAGTTCTACTTTTCCTTGTGCCCTATCCTGCCTCCCCTATCCCTCCCCCTCTATTTTGTTACTGATAGCATTCTTTAAATACACTACCTGCACACAACCTAAGATAGATTTATAAGAATTCTTTATGTTTAAAATATTTCTATTGAAAATCATAATTAAGATCATCAATCAGACGTTTCAACACTATCTCAGATTTAGTGTAATGGAATGAAAGGACTGCCAACACCAGATCTTAGTCTGGAAGAAGTTGGGACTCACTGAATCCACTGGACTTTTTCTATATCTCTTTGAATTATGGAAAGCTGAAAGTGAGCTTCCTATCTACACTGCTACTGTTGTTCTTTAGTTACCTCAAGATTTCTAAAATATTATGTAGATGAAATCCTATCTGCTACAAACGTGACATAACAGAAACTGTACTGCCATTTATCCTGCTCCCAGGATGCCGAGAGATGGATCTGAATGTAGAAAAACCCTGTAGTCTTGTCCAGTCCATTCTGATCTCAGGGAGGAGGCAAGGGATGTCAACCCTTGGTCATCTCCAAGCCAAAGAAAACTAAGCAGGTCTGTCACTTGCAGGGATGTGCTACCTTATGATGTGCTTGAGAGTATTTGGGAGGTAAAAGATTAAAGTTAGATAAAAAGATTAAACTAAAAATAGATAAAAAGAACTATCAAAATTCTCAGATTCCCTAAGAACTGATTCTAGTATCCTCCAGTCACCTGTATTAAGAACTATGTGGGACTGGGCTAGAGCATCTTAAAGACTAGAGTTAGGAATATGAATGAGGGAACAGTTGCTTACTTGAGGGTCTTTCACTGTCTGCTATCAAGTGGAGATTGAGTTGATGTCAGCTCGACTGTGCTACAAAAGGTTCTGTTATCCTTGTAGGACTTAACAAATTATACTGAAATGACTTCTTACTCCTCTTAGAGTTGCAGGGATTCTGGGTGGCAATCTTTCCCTATTACTACTAAACATTTATTGAGTTCTAGCTGTAGGAGAGAGAAGAGCCTGACCCCTAGGCATGTGCAGTGTAAGAAAACAGGCACCTATAGTTGTATCAGTACTGTTAACAACTGATTGCTTTCAGATCATTGCCCAAATTGTCCATAATGCCAAGTGTTTTGGATTACCAGATTGACGTGAAATACCCGCTGACCTGAACATTCTTCTGGCACAGGTTTTGTCTTTGTGTTCTCTCTCAACACTATTTTATTCATTTATTATTTTTTATTATTAACGGTGTAGCAAATGCCATTTCTTATACATTAGAAAAACGGTTTGCATTTCTTTAAAAGAATAGTCATCCATTTTAAAAATTAGCATATTCACATGATCCAAACATCAAAAATAATATAAGATACATAGTGAAATCCCCTCCAGCCTGTAATTCTCATTTGCATAATGAAAACTTCATTTCACCCCAAAACTAGGTCACTTTCTATCTTTTTTTATATGACAGCATGATACATGCACTTTTCTGTACTTTGTCTCTTTTACCTAATGTAACTCAGAGATCTTAGTAACTTAATGCTCAATAAAAATTATTCTTCTTTAAGATTAACAATGTGTACTGGGCAAACTTTAAGACTTGCTGCAGACTTTCAAAGATGGTATAGTCAAGGAAAATTGGGAAGTTTCTAGGGTTTGAGTTGGAAGCGGATGGAGACATATTTCTCAGGAATGATTTAGTTACTGATAGAAATGCTAAAGATGAAAAAATAAGATACAAAGTAAATCAGAAAAGGCCACACTATATTTAAAAAGGTGGGCAGGGGGAAGAAGAAAAGGGTCCACAACAAGCTGTGCCCAGGACAAGGGTAGAAGTCACACAACTGAGGTTAAGAGCCAGATAGTTGACCAGGGTACAGAGGCCTGTAGGGCCAGGGTAAGGGTATGATCTTTGAGTAGCCTGGATCAACACAAGAGATAAGAGGGGATGTGACTGTTGAAACTGTCCCTGTCACAAAGAGGCAACACTGACTCAAACAGAGAAAGGCTTTGTGTCGAGGCACAGTTAGGGGCAAACTCTCAGCCTCTGAGTGACATCTTGAATTTTTACAGACTCCACCCCATCTCCACACTGAAAATTCCCTAGGATTCAAACTCCAAGCTACCATGAATCTGAGTTCCGAATGGGGTTCCGCCGGGAACTGGGAGGTAAGCAGCCATGTGTGGAATATAATTGAACACAGAGACATATAACGGAGCTCAAGTTCTCTTGCTTTTCTTGCTTTTGACTTGCACCCTGGTGTCTCACTCAGTTCAAATGGCATTACTGGTAGGATATTTGACCAATCGTCTTTCTTTCTCTGTTCTGCCTTTCCTCATTCCCCTTATAAATTCCCCTCATTCTCCCCCTCTGCATGCCCACCTTTGGGCCCGTCCCACATTCTTAAATGCAGGTGAGGACATCACACCCAGGTTACCTCTTTTTCCCCTGGGGCTGCCTGTAACACTTGGAATCACACTGTGTTCAAAACCCATGTGAGTTAAGCACCTTTAGGCAAATTACCTAATATGCTTTAGTCAGATTTTCTTATCTGTGAAATGGGAAAAATGATAACAATTATAATAATCTACAGGATTGTCCTAGAGATTAAATGAGATAATACATTCAAAAGTACTCAGCATCATGTCTGGCACATAGTAGCGGGTCAATAACTTTGCAGTTGCTTTACAATGATTAAGATTAATAAAGGAGAAGAAAATTTTCTAGATGCCAGAGAGCAGGTGAGAAAAATTTCTGCCTGGGCGGGAGTGGTGACCCCAGGGCGTCAGCTGAGGAGGCTTTCTTCTCTCAGGATTGGAAACCTCAAAGCACCAAAAAGCTTAGGGCCATGCAGGAAGGGCCCGTGAAATGGAGGTCACTAGCAAGAAACACTGAATGTGCACTGAAGAGGTAGAGGACAATTTTTTAAAGGATATGCCTGAAAGAGGCATAATTACAGCTTTATTAGATTGTTTCAAGCTCTTTGGAAAATACAACTTAATTACTGATAACTGCAAATGTTGATTTAATAGGAAAAAAATGTTGGTTTTAGTGTACACACTTACCCCCTAACTTTGAAAGGCATGTGTCTACTGTGGCCTCTGAGAGGTGTGGGCATGCATGTTTGGAGAAAGAATCTGGGAAGGGCTAGATTGTTCTGTATGAAAGAGGGAGGAAGTTTGTGAGGTTGGAGCACAGTGAAAGACAGGGAAGCACAGGGAAAGAAAGGACCTCAGGTAATAGACGGATTAGGATTAAGTGGTCCACCTTTCCCTAATATCTGTACAAAATCATCAGGGAAATCAACATGGCTCACTAATGCTTGTAGTATGAATAAATACTTTTGGGATGGTATAAAGAGGTGCAGAGTTCTGTACTAATATTGGTGGAAATGGAAGGTACATGCGGGGAAAGGTGCCATTGAGTTTCTTGACATCTTTATGTTGTGACTGTACATACATCCCTTAAATACAGCCACCTCAGGAGTTTGCGTCTTTGACTGAAAGTGCATTCAGTAGAAGGTTCAGGGGAAGTAATGGACCTAAAATTATTCATTCAAGCAACTAATAAGTATTGAGCACATATCATGTCTGGGATGCAGTGCTATGAACCAAGAACACAAAGACAACCAGGGCAGGGTCTTTGTTATCTAGGTAAGGAGGAGTTTCTTACTCTAGGTAAGGAGTGCGAGAAACAGCGTGATAAGTGATGGGGTGAGGGGTGTATAGAGGGTGCCATGGGAGAACAAAAAATGGTGCCAGGAATGACTTTAGAACAAAAGAAAAACTCAGTGGTGACAAGCAAATCATATAGGAGGAAAACACCATTTTGGAAAACGTTAGTCTTGCTGTTTGAGTTGATGATCCAACATGAGCAACTAATACCATTCCGAGAAGAGTTAGAAGTATCATGGTATTGTTCTTTTGGTGTCCTCATTTTTTCCCTCCCTCTCTATACATTCCTTTCCTGCCTTCCTTTCCATCCTGGTTGAGATGGCCTACCCCAGAAAGAAACCCTGAAAAATGCTATAGGGCTGGTGGATTTTCAAAAGCAGTTTGAAAGGAAAGAGGTGATTAATAAGCAAAGAATAGACTCTTTAGATTATAGATTGGTTCTACTCAAGTACAATGAAGCATGTAGCAAATTGATTTCATAATGATTTCCTTCTTTACTATTATTTTAAATAACAGAATTTGCATAAACCCAGAGCAGAAGGATTTCAGAATAAAGAAATGTATGGATTTGGATGCACTGTTTTTATATACAGCATGGTTTTCAGTAAGAACAGGAAGGTGAAGTAACTAAATTAATGAGATGTTTTATAATTAACATAACAAAATTTATGTGTTTCAGATGAGTGGTGTCTTTTATATGGACATTTGAGAAGCTACACTTTTATTTCAGCATTTCTGAAACTGTTGAAAGTGTTTTTGAGATTTTCTTTAGAGTCAGTGTAGTATAAACCAAGAAACCAGCAACATGATTTTATACTACTTAAAAGAAGGTGACATAGTAGAAAGAACCAGAAAGATCTATGTTTCAATCCTGACTCTTAGCAAATCCTGACATTTGCTAACTGTGTAAACTTGGAATAGTTTACCTTTTCTGTGTGGCAATTTCCTCATCTCTAAAATGGGAACAGTAATGTCAAAATTTTCAGAATTCCCAAAAGTAATAAGATAATGCAGTTTCTAGCACTGTGAGCAGCACATAATAGCTGCTCAATAAACCTCCCTTTTCTCTCCACCTATTGTCAAGTTTTATTTTGACCAAAAATATTTTTAAGCAATTTATTTATTATTAAATGATAAAACCTTGTTCTCAAGGGATTTACAAAGAATATTCTATCAATTTAACATCTATTTAGTTTTTAGAAATACTCAAACCAGTATGTAAATGATTATAAGGTTATTAATCACAGCATTATTCAAATGACTGAAAAATTATAAAACCAATGTACTATTCATTAGTAGATTGCTTAAAGAATTTCAGTTCATCTATACAGTAAATAGCTATGTAGTAAGTAATTTGAAAGAATGCTAAGTTTATATCAACACAGAAAGATAGCTAAGAGAGATGTTTCTCAATCAAATTGTTGAATACTATATATAATATCATCCCAGTCCTGTCAATAAAACTGTGTGTAAACAGCTATATTTAAAAAACCCTGGAAGGATATAACTCAAAGAGGTAAGAGTATTAGGTGAAAGGGAGGATGATTGTGAGACTCTTTTATTTCTGAAATTGTATATTTGTATGATATTGAACTGTTTACCATGAGAATATACATACATTGCATTTTGTAATTAGGAAGTAAAAGAAAAAGAGAGAGGGAAAATATTACCTTCAGATTCTAAAGAAAGTGCCAATAAAGGGAAATTATAAAAGTGTTTTAAGCAATGACTACATTCAGTAGTAGTTAATCTGTATTGGGAGTTTAATGCTCATTTAGAGAGTATGTGGGTCCTGGTATATTATGAAAATATCAGGGCCATACCTAATGCTATAACCACTCCTAATCTAGTTTCATTCTATCACATATACAGTGCATACAGAATACATTCTACAGTTATACCTTCCAGGTCAGATACAGCCAGTGTTGGATGATTTAGGGGTCCCTGGGAAGGCCTACCTGTGAATAGCTCCCTTATAAGCTTAAGATACCAGAAATTCCATCATTAAGGAGCTTAATTTCTTCAGACTAAGGGATTATCTGCTGTTAAAATTCTTCACTGATGGCTCCTTTTAAATACTCTATACTTCTGTAGGAAAGTTTATCTGAATTTTAATGGTCTGTTCTCTATTTTTCACAAAAGACTCAGCTCCTCCCAGAAGGAACTAAGTCCTGAGAGCTCTGTTCCCCAGGGCATTTCACAAGGTCAGGCACACAGAAGGCCCCAGTACTCGTTTGTCAAATGAATGAATGTTCCTAGGAAAGTCACCACAGAAAGACTAGACGAGTTGTTTCTATTCCAACTATCGCGGAGTTGAATTGGAGAAATAGAGGTGAAGGCATTTTGTAAACTATGAACCACTCTACAAATGCACATTATTATTGTTGTTGGAATGCAAATATTTTCTCAGATAATTTCCAAGGGGTAGATTTTGATGGACAGAGGTATGATATTGAGTTTTCTTTACCTGATAATGGCAAAAATTTCGGGCCCGTGTCCTCTAGCTGCTTGCATTCTAAAGAGTCCAACTTCTTGCAGGAGTGGAGACTCCTGTGAAAAGAAATTATCAAGGAAATGTTTCACTTGTGTAAAAACAGGCATGAGTGAATGGGCAAGGATTATAAGGGAGCAAGGTATAGGAAAATACATAAAGCACGTCTTGAAAGCCTCAAATAGCACTTTTCATCTATTCCAGAGTCTTTGGTCAATGACACTTCTTTATAAGAGATGGAGTTCTTTGGCTCAGGGCTTTTGTCCTTGTGAAAGGCATGGCTTTGCTCTCTAGGTTGCAAAGAAAATGTTTTAAAACTGGGATTTTTGTCATTAGTTTCCCAGGAAACCATTTTGGTTCTGATGCTAATTTGTGTACCTGACTCTTTTAATTGAAAATGAGGCCTAGGAGAGGGAAAGCTGCGGGAAAGAGCTTTGGGTTACTGCCTACCAAGAGGGTGCCCGGCTAAGACTGCCAACTCCACTCTGCTCCACCCTACACTTGGTGCCAGTTGGCACCAGGCTTCTCAATTGAGGTCACCAGACTTATTTTCTTTTTTTAGTTTTGACCCCAAGAGAGTAGAGGTTGGGCCTAGTAAACACTCACTGTGGTCTGAGTTAGATGGAGCCAGCAGACAGGCCTGAGCAAGACAAACAGCTCATGCCTTGGAAGTGTTCTAAGTTTCCTGCTTAAGATATATTTTTTTTTAATCTCCTCCCTCAGATGGAATGATGTCCCTAGAGGGCGTGGATACCCGGAGCTCACCTCTATCAAGGCATCTACAAATGAACTCTATTTACATTTCTGTGGCTTTTCTTTTGGTGACTAGAGTGTCCCTGATCTTGGCATTGGAGGTGTGACTTTGCATGCCAAAGAATGCAGCAGGCTCCCACTTTAATGCCTTTAATGTTCCCTGGAGAGGCAGCCTATCTGTACATGTCAGCTCCAAATGCCTGATAGAAAAGGGGATTTGTTAGCTGCTGACAGTCCTGATGCCTTCCTATTGGCCAGCATAGCTCACATGCAAGACCCTCAGACAAATGTGGCCTCCCAGGTCTGTGCAGTGTACAAGGAGACCAAGGTGAACAAAGTCTGGATAAGAACCATTCACCAAGGGGGGCCCCCAGACTGAACAGCTGCTTCCTTCATGTGCAAACATTCTCACACAGACCTCGACAGTACCGTCTCTACTCTAGAACCGTGCTTTCCCTACAGTACCACATGTGTCAGCGGAACACTGGAAATGTGCCTAGTCTGGCTTGAGATGTGCTGTTCAGTGTGAAGCACACACTGGATTCTCAAACTTAGTATTAAGGAAAGAATGTAAACCTCATTAATAGTTTTTTTGTATGGATTGCATATTGACAGGATAATAATGTGAATAGATTGGATTAAATACAAATTTATAATTAGAAAGCATTTCCTTTGTTTCTTTTTGTTCTTTTTACTAAGGCTACTAGAAAAATTAAAACTATATAATGCTCACCTTATAGATCGATTAGAAAGTGCTGGTCAAGAGTGAATACTGTAACACTCATTCATTCCCTCAACCAATGTTTATTGAATACCTAAGATGATGAGATAAATAAGACCCTGGCTTAGTTTTCAGAAGTTCCCAGACTAGGGGGGAGGCAGGTATTTACAGAGCTGTGGCCTGTGGTGGATGCTGAAGCAGGATCATATGCACAGTCTCGTGGAGCCCTAGGGAAAGGAGGTGAGTTTTAGGGTATGCAGGGGTCTCAGCAGTCAGAGGAAAAGGCAATGACTGATGTGTGAAGAGCACAGATGTTGGACGTTGCCTGGCTTGTTTCAACAAAATACAAGTCATTTAGCTGGGTGTAACTTTTAGTATAAATAGGGAGTGGCAGAGACGAGGTTGAGAAGACAGGCCAAGGTTCCAGATTCTAGAGTCTCTCTTGCCAAGAAGTTTGCATTCAGACTGTCTAACTATAATGTGTCAAAGAATCATGTGGAGAGCTTGTGAAAATACCACACATCCAGAAATTTTGATACTGGTAAGTTAAGCTTGGAGCCAGCATTTTCAAATCAGTAGTCCATAACAACAGTGAAAATCTAAATGCTTCCAAAGGGCAGCATTAAATTAAATGTAAATTTAATTAACATTAAATACTAATTTAATGTATATTATATACTACGTAAAGATTAAAATTAAATTGAAATAATTGGGCCTCCCTTGAGCACTAGGGCTTAAATATCAGCACTTCTACTGCACCACTCTGAGTTAGATCCCAAGCTGGAGAGCTAACCCACATGGCACAGCAGACTTCTGTTTTACCCCCTACTCCCCTTAGCAGTATATTTCAGTAGATCTGCCTGTACGGCTCCCCACTCTGTCTCTGGTGAATCCTCTCACTCTCCATCTCTGGCCTACATCCCAGTTCTTCCACATACATACATACATAAATAGAAATAATATATTCCATTAATATGAGGGAAAACATAAATGTACAAGAGAGCATACATAAAACAAAGGTCTATGAGAATATATCATATATACTTGTATACGTAACATAGTAAAAGTGTGCATATAATTTATCCTCTAGAACAAAATTATATGTGCTTTTTTTTCCTTTCAAATTAAATAACAATAAATTAAAATTAGCGTTTCAGATGATTCTAAAGCAAAGCTGACTTTGGAAAACACTACCACAGCTAAGGGGGCTTTGTTACACTGCGACATGATCATGCCTGCCTTTCAGGAAGAAATTCTGAGAAAGGAAGCCAGGTGAATGGGGACTGGTCTTCTGAGGCTGTAGAGTATCTTGAGCTGTTTCAATTATCAATCAAGATGAAAAATGATGAGGGTCTGAAGTTGGGCAATGGAAATTCAAATGAGGAGGGGAGATGATTACCAGAGTCATTTAGAGTGATCTTGCTGACTGACTTTGTCCTTGCTTTTGCATCCTCTTGTTTCTCATCCCAGTATCACACCTGAGAGCTGGTTTTGTCGTTCATTTCCTCTTCTTTAACACATAAGTTGTCTTACTGAGAACTTCCAAAGCAGAGTTACAGAAGGTTCAGTTTCCAAGAGACCTCTTCCTATTGTTATGGCATTTTTAGGGGATCTACAGTAAAATTTCACTGGTCAACAAATTTTTACAAAAGTCATATAACTGAAATAAAATTAGTCACTTCCTATCAATTTGTATGTGCTCAACACGAATATGACAGTCAAATTCTAATTTTGGCTCTAGTTTTTTTTTGTAATCTGCAATAAATTGATGTTTACATCACGAAATGCATGCCAATAACTGGTCAACAAATTTTTACAAAAGTCATGTTACTGAAATAAAATTAGTCATTTCCTATCAATTTGTATGTGCTCAACATGAATATGACAGTCAAATTCTAATTTTGGCTCTAGATTTTTTTGTAATCTGCAATAAATGGATATTTATATCATGAAATGCATGCCAATAATAATAGGCCTAAGGTTAATATCTGTAAAAGATCAAGTCATAGACTACTTCTTAGATTTCTTCACTTGTCTCTTGCACAGATGTTCAGGAGCATCTCTGGGGAGTGTCCAGCAGTAGTCAGCCAGCATTGTAGTGGACCATTTTCCCTGATATCTTTGTTCCATTGATGTGATATCTTGATGAAAATGTTCATCACTAACCATACCACAGTTTTCAGGGAAGAAATCCAGATGGGAATGAAGGAAGTGGATCTTTAGAGACATATTGTAGCCAAGTTTCTGATACTGCATCAGCATGTCTTCTACTAGTTCCTTGTAGTTTTCTGCCCTAACATTCCCAAGAAAGTTTGTAGACACTAGGTGAAAAGCATTCCATATTTGTTTCGCATCACCCTGTAGCAAGTTGTTGAACCAGTCATCTCAGTGCAGAATGTTTGGGTAGACTATTCTCGACTTCTTTTGCTGCGTTATTCCACCGGAAAGAGGAGGAACCAAGCAGACATAACAGTCTTTTATCTGGTTGCTTGGCTCTCTCCACACCATGGGCACGGCAAATGGCATGGATGGTCTTTTGCCATTTAACCACTGTGAAAGCTGTGTTGTCCATGTAGCACAGCATATATGCAGGACCCAAGGCTTATCTTGGTCACCAACCTTACATCCGAAGTCAAGATGATAAGCCTTCTTCACTTGAGAAGTGATGCTTTTCTTCTGGTTGGCAAATGTCACTTCCCCACAAATAGAGCAGAAATTGTCCACGCTATTAACGCACTTTCAAGGCATGACTGTTCTGTATTGTGCCTAAATGGATAAAATAATAACAGTTCTGTGGAACAGTAGCTTCAACTGTCTCACACCACATCTGAAATATTTTCAATGCTCAACCTTTCCGACAGAGCTTTCTATAAGTGCACGGCTGACGTCAGCTTACTTCAGCAGCTGCCTGGCAGTAGCATTGCATTGCATCAGACAATGATGCAATCAACTATGGATGATGTGTGCTTGATGGTATTATGCAATGCGATGTAATATTACATCATTATAGGCTGATACAGGATGTTGTTGCAATCCTACTGGATAAATTTACATGGTAAAACATAAAATGAATTATATGAAATATCTTCAAAATGAGAACTAATAAAAAATTTTCAGGGCTATATTCATGTTCAGCACACCAAGATACTATAGATTAGGGCCTTTTTAAGTCAATAATGATCTCACTGTTGACCGGTGTTTTCTCTGACACTTTCTCTAAGTTCTCTGTTGGATTACTGAGCATAGCTGCCTAAAGAGGATAGAACTAGAGTGGACATGCCCGGCCCTCCCAGGGCTTCTGGCTGGCTTGGCTCCTCACCAAATGAAGAAATGACCTGGCTAGCTTACATTTTTAATACAAGAAGGAATAAAGATATTGCTCACCCTACAAACATAACAGCTTTTAATTTTTTTCTTAGAAACTTTAACTTCATAACCCAGTCTCAGAAAGAAACAAGTACATTAAATATTGTCATACAACATAAACCATAAATGGAAATGTTAGCAAGATTAAAAAAAAAAAAGACCTCAGGTTTAAATGGCCTTCAACCAAGTAATTTTATTTACTTTGTACATTTTATTTACCTTGTCCACTCAAAAGTCTGCTTTTTATTTGCTCTTTCCTAAAGAAAGCTGTCTGGAACTAAGGAGGTTCTAGAACTAAGAAGGGGAACTAGGGTTTTGAAGCTTAACCGTGACGGGGGGTTAAGTTTTGTAGCTGCCATAAATGATTCATAACCTAATGCCATGATAAATACACGTGTCACTTCTCAAATCTAGGCACCCAGTACACTTGCAAAGAGTATTTCTTGCCACCAGGTCCTTTTTCATCTTTGGCTGCTGACATTGCTGTGTGTGTCTCTTGGCGTTCCTTTGCCTGCAAACTGAATATTCTCCATCCCTCCCAAGTGTGTGTTTCAGTTGGTGTTGAGGTTGAAGGATATGGCCTTTCGTATTTGAGGGTTTATAACTGGTAAGCATTCAAGAAAGATGCAAAGGTAATTACTTCCCCAGGGTAATGCTCAGTACATTCCCTCCTGGAATGAGTGGCACTCTGTTAGTTAACTCTTCAATAATTGGTTTATTTCTAACCAATGGCAATTGATGCAATTCAATATTCATTTTTTTTTATTAAAAACCCCTAATAAACTAGAAACAGAGGAAAATGTTTATAAAATGATGTAGAGTGTCATCATGAAAGGAATAATAAGCATCAAACTTAAGGGTAAAGAGCATTAACGATGGGGAGAAAGCAAATGCAGCACTCTTAGAGGGATAGTCAATGCACAAGAAAAATTGCATAAGCTTTGGAAAGGGGTGGACAATGTTATTTTAATTTAGTCTAAAAAAATCATCCCAGAGCAATTAGACTAATAAAATTTAGTAGAGGAACATATAAAGAACAAAAACATAAAAATTAATCTTTTCTTCTGTAAAATGTCAAAAAATATAATAGAGAAAAAAATCATGCATGATAATCCCCCACCATGTCCACAAATGTACATCATGACCCATAGTAAACAAAACTATAAAACTTTACTGACTCACATAAAGTAGAAATTGGGTAATTGGAACAAATACCAAGTTCTTAGAGGGAAAACTTCATATTGTAAAGATATCAACACTCTGATCTAGCCAATAAATTTAATACAATTGTAATAAACATCCAAATCATTTTTGGAGATTAGGGGGTTTGTAAATTTGTTTTTAGTTTTACCTGGAAGAATTTCTTGACTTTTACAGAACAATATTATCAGAACGATACATTGAAAAATAAAAATAACTTCATAATTTCAAAACAGCAAAGTATCTGGAGGCATTTTGATTAGGGTGGGGAGAGGAGAACGCTACTGGAATTTAGTAGGTAGAGAACATGGATGCTGCTTAATATCCTACAATGTACAGGGCAGGCTCCCTTCCCTAGAAAGGAATTATGTGGTCCAAAATGTCGATATTGCCACTGTGTAGCAATCCTGATTTAGCCAAAGGAAGCTGGCTTGCCCAGTGTATTATCCCTTCCCTTGGCCAGATCCTACCCAGTGCAGTGGCCTCTCTGCTTCAACAGGGGACAACTCAGAACGGCCATCCCAGCACTAGCACTTCCTAAAGGATTGATTTAGTTTTCTCACCAGCTCATAAAATCTCTTTGAATGTGCACAGATAGTAAAAGAAAAATCTCTGGTGTTTCTTCTTACAAGGGTACCATTCTCATCAGACAAGAGCCCTGTCTTTATGCCCTCATCTAATCCTAATCACTTCTCAGAAGTCCAGTCTCCAAAACTCACCACATTATGAAAGGGGGAGAACACAAATATTCAGCCTACAGCAGTAGAGTGTGATGATTGTCTCTCATGTTTACACCCACAAGAGTACATCAGTAATTGATGAGGCACTAAACAACCAAAGAGAACGAATCAACGATGGAATAAGTTCACCTCTGTTATGCCAATGAAAGAACACCTACGCTCCTCCACAAAAGATGTTCATACTATAATTATAAAGATCTTCCATTTGAAACTCTGGAAGTTGAAGTAAAGTAGTATTAGAAATATTTCAACATAAAGTGGATAAAATAGATTTTACAGAAGTGAAGATGTCTCAGAAGTGGAGAGTATAAGCAAGCTACCTAGATTTGTGCACTTATTAATGTGAGGGTCCAATTATTCTAAGAACAACTATTTGTTTCCAGTATGAATCTTCACAATCTTCAAGCCACCAAGCCAACTCTTTTACAGAGATTTCAGGGCTTATCTTTACCTGGTCATTCAAGAGCACATTTTATGATATGGAATAAGCTATCGGAAAGGCCTTAGAAAATGGTAACTGAAGATCAAACTAGACCTATAGAGGAAAGAGCATCTACCTAGTCATTTCTAAGATTTAAAAATGTATAGCAAGATGATTGGATCCAGAAGATGTGGTACATATACACAATGGAATACTATTCAGCATGGAAAGAAGATAAACACATGCAATTTGCAGCGACATGGATGGAATTAGAGGGAATCATACTCAGTGAAATAAGCCAGAAAGAAAAAGAAAAATATCGAATGGTTTCACTTCTAACAGGACTATAGGGAGGCCGGGTGGGAGAG